>VYZR01107606.1:14136-27232 GCA_013400675.1 Oxylabes madagascariensis | reverse complement strand
CTGTCTTTTCTAACCAAAACAGAAGTCCAAAACAATTCTCATCACAGATTTCTAAGCATTGAAACATGAATAAGACAAGATATATTAACAGAAAAGTAGAAAAAGAAGATTACAACAATATAAATGTTGTAAACTAGGCAATAGCAGCTTTAAAAAATATGAACACAGGGTCAGTCTCAAAGTTGACTAAAATCTCTCATAAAAAATGCTTATTCAATGTAATGAAAATCACCTCAGTAGTCCACCATTTCTCTTAACACATTTAAGGAAGAAACCTGGAGGTACATTCAGGATGCCCTGAATTCCCTGAAATACCCAACTAATGGAATCGACAACCTATGTGGCTCCTTAGATCCAAAAGCCAACTAGGACCACCTGTCTCAGTTTCTGTTGATCCATTTTTCAAGATACACAAAGCATACGAATAAGTTGGGAAAGCAATTGCACTTTGGCTGTAACTACTGCATCCCACAAAGAGAAACAAATAATTAGGATAAAGTGCTACTTTTTAACAATTAGTGAGGGGGTAAAAGTAACCAGAATGCTCTTCTAGATGGATTTTGGAAGGCCTAAAAATGAGGCCTGAAAAAGTATACAGTCCCCAGCAAGAATACAGTACATCTCACAAATGCAGTGGAAATACCTCTTCAAAATAGAGTCCAAGGAAAGTTGTTAAAATATAAATATTTCTCTAAACTATAGTCTTGCGATCACAATATCCTTCATCCATCACCATATTTTTATAATCTTTTTCTTGCATGGCTAATGAGATTGATAAAAAGGACAACCGCTGTCGAGGTGCCTTTAAAATATTTGAAAGACTTTGCAGGAGATGCATCAGGCTAGGTAGGGACTAGGAAACAAGCATCAGCTTTCCAGGTATTTCAGTAAGACTCCAACGTTGCAGACCAGATCTGAGTGTTATTTGGGTGTCTGGAGCCATCTGGAGTCTTGTGAACCTATCTGCCTCCGAACTTTTCCCATAATGTACCTGTTTTCAAACACAAAGTCTGATTTTCCCCACTATAATATGACAATATGTACAGCATTCACACATAGACCTTCATGAATTGCACTTGAAAAATGTTATATACAGAAAAAAGATTTTTTTTCTCAACAAAAAAACCCCAACAAAGCCGCCCTATCTTGCTCCACAGATGCAGAGAGGCATAGGAAACCTATTGTTTTAAATAACTCCAAATTTCAAATCATTTTATTTAAATTATTTATGCCTGCTGCATCACACATTTAGACATACATTAAAAACAAAAAAAGAAGAAGGAAGGAAACAAAACAAAACAAAACAAAACAACCAAACAAAAACAAACACAAACAAAAAAAAAACCCTCAAAAAACCAACCACCGGTTTTGATACTTCTCATACAGCATGCCTTATTTCTTTACCCCTCACTTGCTGTTAGAAGTGCTGTGATTGTGACTCTTCTGGAAGCACATCATTCATATGTGATTAATGTTGAAAGGCATAGTTTAGTGCCTCTACTTCCACACCAATGAAGGATACCTACAGTACAGTGTCTGACTGAATGCCCCAAGTGCTGCTTTTTTAATTATTGTTCTCTTCTCTTTGTGACAAGCACATGTCTACATTTGAAAAATAATCTAGAAAAAATATTCCTTTTCCATATAAGATTTGTTTATTTCATTTCTCTGTGCAGCTTCTTAAGAGTTTTGTTTAACTATGAAAATGGCTAGGAAAAACATAGCATAGGCATAACGGAAATTTTGACAGCATTAATTAAGAAGTCTACCAGACATAGAGAAGTCACTGTTGTATAACATCAATGTAAATAAGATTAAAATCAAGGTAACTTCTGCTTTTTGTTTCAATACTATGAGATCTCAAATGGTTTCAGTTCACAAGGAGCTACAAATGCTTCTGTGTGTGCACTTGGGTCAACTTCGACAGAAATTTGGTTGAGATTTTTTTTCTCATGTTCTTATTAGGGGAAGATAAAAGAGATCTTTCAGCTTCCCATATTCATGATTCCTTCTAAGTATTTTTTAAGCCTCAGTTTTATTTAAAATGGATATTGCTCCTGTCTTCCCACTAGAGCTCAAAAACTTTTGTATGGCCATGTGATGCTTCCATTCTTGCACAGAGCACCTGCACTTTTTCTGAGATGTAACAATGGGAAAAAAAGAAAAAAGCTATTATGTTGATTTAATTCCTTCTAATGGCTCTACATAATTCTATAAGCAAGTGTGTTTTTAAAGTAATCTTTGAGTTTGAACTGATTTAGTCCAAAATAGAACATTAGAGACTGTTTAAAGACATTTGAAATGTGTGTGTGTGTGTGTGTGTGTGTGTATTTGTACACCTACAAGGAAAAATATGTTATTAGATCTGATCAAATGGTGTTTCTTTCTTATCATCTGGACTAAAGAAGAACTAGAAAACCAGCCTAAAATTTCAGGATTAGTAATCTCTGATTGTGAAATCCTTCTGCTTTTTGGCAGAAAATCAGTCTTCTTGATGACATGCATTATTACAGGTTTTAGAAATACAATTTTGTTCTGGTAAAACTTTTTTGTATGCACAAAATTAGGTAACAAGTATCAGTATAATTGGCATATTCATTTAAATAGCCAAACTGCTCTTCCTGTACATTGAAAGGAATGTTCACATTCTTGCAATCCAAGGATTCCCAAATCAATTCCATCATGGATAAGATAGTGGCGTTTGAAGCATTTGGACAAAATTTCATGTAGTTTTTATTCAGAGACAGGCTGTGCAAAAGTTAAGTCACTGCTAACTCAAGTCTCAGAAAATAAAATATGATGGAAGACTGATGAAAAGTGTCATTTGTGCAGCTTCCAGCTATTCTTTAGACCACATCATCTCAGATATTGCTTCAGCATGAAAACCCCAGATACCTTGCAGCAGCAAACAAATTGAAACTAAATTATTCATGACGACTCTGACATTAACTAAATATTTATTCTGAGTGTAAAGGCAGGAATTTGGGTCATGTTAACAGATAGTTAATATTTTGGATTATAATTTTATAGTATTTTGTAGCCTGATTTATTTGACAGTGAATCGTGGATTGGAGGTGCCCATGCTGTTCAGCTGGAATATATTTATGACTGGGATGCAAGGTCAGCTCAGATCCGGCAGGACTCATTAGTTCAGGTGCAGTGATACGGAAATGCTTCATAGCTCTTCCAGAGTTGGCCCAATCCAGAAATAGTACATCTGTCTTTTGTGCATCAATCAGATATGAGACAATTATAAACTGGCTTCACAAAAAGACATATTGTGTGTCTCCACAACTCGTTCTCACAAAGAGGAGTATTTCTTGCTATTTGGTATACTCTTTCTGCTTCTTCAGCAAACACTGGCTCCATCTCAGATTACTAGTTCTGAGCACTATGGGTAACAGCTAATTAATTTTCTAGAAGTGTTTAATAGACTAAAGCATAAATGCACATATGCAGCCTGTGCCAGGACTGCATTTAAGCAAATACAAGATCCTTGACCATAGTGCAAAGATTGAGTGACTGGCTCTGTAGGAAACAGCTGACAAATGTTACACAGAGAATACAACTAATGCGGCATCCAAGGTGATTTTTGCAGTGTCTTTCTCTCTCATGTCTCCTCACTGTTCCTTGAGATTACAGAGGGGTTTATTGACAAAGGCATGACAGGAGAATTTAGGAGAAATAGTATAGAAAGGTTGCATAAGTGGGTTTATACTGAATTGGCTTCTATTTGTAAGTATGCATATATATATATGTATATATATAAAACTATTGAAATAATTTGTACTATTTACAGGTTTTACTTAGTCCAATCATGTTTTAGTTGAAACTAAAAAAATCAGGAATTTTGTGTGCCTGTTGTAGGCTTACAATGGGAATATTTTTTACTATTTTCATTTCTGCATCTTTTAAGGACATGAAAACTTCACCTATTTGTCTCTATTATGTCCTTGATTCAGTGTCTGCTTTTATTATCCGTATGAATATATAATAGCCTTAGAATGAAATTGGAGATGCTTAAATGCCGATGCATACAACCAGGAGGTGTGACAGCTAATAATACCGCAGGTTTCTCCCAGTGCAGTCCCCCCTCACAGTATGTTTCCATCCAGTACTGCTCTGCTTTTGCATTTCTAAGATGCCAGCAGAGGAATGCTCATCTAGGCATTAATCGTTGCAATACACAAGAGGAGGAAAGGTGGATTAGTCCATCCATTAACTGATCCTGAAACCAGGGGGAATCACNTCCAGAAATAGTACATCTGTCTTTTGTGCATCAATCAGATATGAGACAATTATAAACTGGCTTCACAAAAAGACATATTGTGTGTCTCCACAACTCGTTCTCACAAAGAGGAGTATTTCTTGCTATTTGGTATACTCTTTCTGCTTCTTCAGCAAACACTGGCTCCATCTCAGATTACTAGTTCTGAGCACTATGGGTAACAGCTAATTAATTTTCTAGAAGTGTTTAATAGACTAAAGCATAAATGCACATATGCAGCCTGTGCCAGGACTGCATTTAAGCAAATACAAGATCCTTGACCATAGTGCAAAGATTGAGTGACTGGCTCTGTAGGAAACAGCTGACAAATGTTACACAGAGAATACAACTAATGCGGCATCCAAGGTGATTTTTGCAGTGTCTTTCTCTCTCATGTCTCCTCACTGTTCCTTGAGATTACAGAGGGGTTTATTGACAAAGGCATGACAGGAGAATTTAGGAGAAATAGTATAGAAAGGTTGCATAAGTGGGTTTATACTGAATTGGCTTCTATTTGTAAGTATGCATATATATATATGTATATATATAAAACTATTGAAATAATTTGTACTATTTACAGGTTTTACTTAGTCCAATCATGTTTTAGTTGAAACTAAAAAAATCAGGAATTTTGTGTGCCTGTTGTAGGCTTACAATGGGAATATTTTTTACTATTTTCATTTCTGCATCTTTTAAGGACATGAAAACTTCACCTATTTGTCTCTATTATGTCCTTGATTCAGTGTCTGCTTTTATTATCCGTATGAATATATAATAGCCTTAGAATGAAATTGGAGATGCTTAAATGCCGATGCATACAACCAGGAGGTGTGACAGCTAATAATACCGCAGGTTTCTCCCAGTGCAGTCCCCCCTCACAGTATGTTTCCATCCAGTACTGCTCTGCTTTTGCATTTCTAAGATGCCAGCAGAGGAATGCTCATCTAGGCATTAATCGTTGCAATACACAAGAGGAGGAAAGGTGGATTAGTCCATCCATTAACTGATCCTGAAACCAGGGGGAATCACAAATGGAATGGGATGAAGAAAATGTGCCCCCCATGCTCTATGTATACAATGATGAAAAAACAAAGGCTTCTGTTGATGGTGTAACTGCACATCAATGCAATCATCAGCTCTGACACAAGGGCTTCCAGCATGGTCCTTTTTGCTGATTGTGTCCAAGATGGTTTTCAGAGGCTATGTACATATCCAGTATTTTACAGACTGAATTGCCCTGGAAATGGTGCTGAAACAGAATCCCCCCATAGTCACTCAGTCTTCTGACAGTTAAAAGGTGATTATGTATCCTCTCTCTTTTCTTTTTTTTTCATCTTCATGGTGGTTTTCACCCAAAGCAGAGATTATTAATGATAATAAATTCTCCTTAAGAATTTTTCTAAATCTTCTTAAAAATCAGTTTATAATGACCTTGTTGCCCATGCCATAGTTATTTGTTGTGCTACAATTAGGTAGTTATTTTACAGAAAGTTTTATTTTAAAAAAGCCCTGGGTTTTGTCCAATCATAACTTGCTTCTGTATATGCTTTTCCTTCTTTCACCCATTGTTTTCATCCAATGCACCATTCTTTAATATTCATTTAAACGCATAAATCATTTCTATAAAAACAAAAGCTAGAACCTGTAACTAGTCATGGGCATGCAGTGGAGGAAGTCATGAAGACCAGACAGGCTCAAATCTTCATTTCCATGTAAGTATGTATTTTCTAAAGCCATCTAGGCTCAGAACACATCTTTCCTCAACTAATCTACAATCTTAGCCTGCACTGTCCCACGTAAAACTGTAAATTTAGACATCATACTTCCTCATATCACACTCTTTAATGTGTAAAGAGTACATACTACAACTACTCTTAATCACTAGTGAGCAAAAATATCAACACTTTTAAGTGTGTCACATTTCTTGTTTTGAGGTAAAAATAGAGGGGAAACGTGATAAATGTGGCTATTTCATGCAAAAAATAAAGTATTAAAATACTTTTATTTATATAGATATAAAATAACACTGATATAGTAACAATTACTGTGAACTAATAAAGAAAATACCTTCACAACCCTGCATTTTCTTATTACTCTTGATTTTGTGTAGCAAAGAGTCTTGCTACTGACATTTCTAGTCAAAGCAGTAAATTAGAATGTAACCAAAACAGTCATAATCTATAGATTCTTACAAAAAGTGGGCAATTCAATTAATTTGTTGGACATATCCCCTAGTTTATTTCTGTTTAATTTTACTGAGTTTCCCCTAGGGATTGCCAATAGTGTTTTCTACTTAAATTGATCTATAAGTAAGTGAAAATTTTATTAAATACATACACCTGGTATTGAAAATCTATGAAATATTTCAGGCCTTGTTCTTACATAAAATAGGGATCTTTGCAACTCCTTGGATAACAGAAGGAGGCCAAAAGATTTGAGATTATGATCCTTATGTTTTGAAGCTTCTGATCCAGTTCAGTTTTTCTGACTCTAATACAGGACATCTGTCGTGAAAGACATCTCTGCCTATGGCAGAGGGTTGAATTGATCTCTAAGGTCGTTTCCAATCCAAACCATTTCATGACTCTATGATTCTATGACACTTGCTTTTGTGTCACAACATTGCTTTCAGGCTGTTGAATCTTGATTTCCTCTAAATGTTGTTTACTGCTATTGTGCTAACATGGAATCACTGTTTCCATCAAAATTAAAATGAAGTAGATAATAAATAACTCCCAAATAGCACATATTTTTGCTCAAACCATGACTGAACTCAATGATCTGTGCAGAAATTTTATATGCCTTAAGCAAAATGAGTCACTTCTGCATTCTTTTTGTTGAGATGTACAGTCCCATCTTACTGACACTAACTTCTATAATAAAAACCCGTTACTTTTAGCTGTAGTTATGGTCACATGGTGCGAATTTGAGCCTCAAATAAAATTGTCTGTCAATGGCATTGTATCTCTTGTTGCTATACATTTTAGGGAATTCCACACGTAATCAGACAACAAAGTGTCAGTTTAACTTCAGCATTCCCTACTATAGAAATGGAGGTGGTACTTCTGAAAATGCTGACCTTCAGCCTGCAGTTACCTAAAGGGTAAGCCACAGTACCACCCCTTGTGCTCCAGCAGAAGTCTAGCAGGGCAAACAGCGTCTGCAAAGGTTGCCTACACTTGTAGGACAGAAACCAACCTAAAAATTTCCTCTTGGAGAATGAAATAAAAAATAATGCCTCAGTATGGCAGCTTCCCTGAAGAAAATTTTATTTCAGCATACCTACCTGTATTTTCTCCAAACTATCCAGTCCCTGTGATGATGAAGGAAGGCAACAGAAGCAGTAGGAAGGCAACAGAATAGACACTTTTATAACTACAGAGTTGCAAATTTTGGAGAGGCTCAAGTGCATAATTTGTACTTACAAATTTTACTGATCCTAGAGTCAGTGTGGTAAAGAAATGAGATTTGAGAATATTCTAATAAATAATTTAAGCAAACAATCAACTGCTGAAAGTGGAGGTCTTTCAAAATACATTGCCATAGTGAAAGCATTGAAACTCCCTCAGATATTCCCAAAAAGTATGGAGTATTACAAAGTTAATTGATGCAATTATTATATTGCACAAGTAGTTGGACACCATGCAAAAATTATAATTTCTACTGTATATATTCATGTTGTGTAGGAAAACCAAAAATTTACTGAATCTTTCCAGAAAATCCAGATTTACACTTATTAAACATTTCCAGAAAAAAAAGAGGAATTATTTTACTTTATTCGTTGCTGGCCTTTAATAGAGATGGCCACACATCACAGGAACACTTCAGAATGACAATAAATATGTTAGGATATGCTAATATACAACATTACATATAACACATTAAATAAGACACTCCAGGGTTGTGAGTACCTTACCAAAAATCAGTATCACAGAACTCAGCTATTTGTATTAAATATATGAAATGAAAGAAAAAGCAAACTGTGGACAACCTAAAAATTCTTTGCTTCGCTTACTGGAATTCCCCTCCACTGATGCCATAAGCTGACCCGGGCCAGCAGCCATGCACCCACACAGCTGAATGCTCAGTTCCTCCTGCCTAGCAGGACTGAGGACAGAGTAGGGAGATCAAAAAAAGCCACATGTCAAGATAAACATAATTTAATATGAGAAGGGAAAAACAGCAAGATCACAACCACACCAAATGCTGCGGAGCTGGTCACCCACCACCTCCCACAAGCACAGTGACAACCAGCAAATACCAGATTGGTGACTGCCTTGGAATAAGCCCACATCCTTCCACCCTTCTTCATCTATCCCAAGTTTTAAGTGCTAATCATTATAAGAGCTATCCCTTTGTTTAGTTGCAAGCAACTGTTCCCAGCACTGTCCCTTCCCTACTCCATGTGCACCTCCTTCCCAGCAAGGTCCAGTACAACTGCTTATGCAACACTGGTGATTTTTTTCATGAATTTAAGGTAAGACTTCCCCTTAAAAAAACAGTTCATAGACCAATAATGACTTTCAAAAGCTTTTCTTGCAAATCTGCTCACACTTGGATGTTGATAGAAATAGAATAATACCATGAAAACAGGTCTAAGAATTCGGTTTTCTAAGTTCTCTTTTTTTCTAACATGCAGAGTGCCAATAAGAAATGCACTGCCATTACAGCAATTGCCAAAAGTCTCACTGGAAGAAACCAACACCAGAGGCCTTTTTAAATGGCATAAAATGTGAGAGATTTGTACTTTGGCAGCTCTATTGAGTATCAGGTGGGTGTACAGTCCATTTTGCAATAAGAGAGACAGCGCTTTGACTGAAAATAACACCTGTATCCCACATTAGTGCTAACACCAATTTATTATGGGGAAGAAGGAAGTGGACTTTTCCTGCGGCAGGCACTGCCCATCACGGGACACCAGGCTGTGACATGCAGCACAGTCACCGCTGAAGGAGACCTGCCCACCCAGGGCCCCTGGCGCCGCTCGGTCTCGTGTGACCCGTGCCAGGAGCGGTCTGTCCCTGGGCAGGCACAGGCAAAGGAGGGCTGCACTTTTTGGCTGTGTGGTCTCATCTTCCACAGGAGTTAATTTCGTCACACAGGGTGCTGAGGAGGCCTTGAAGAGGGACTTTCCTTCAAGCTAAGTGTCTGGGACACTGGAGTCTCCTTCACACCTGGAGTTGCTGCGAATATTTGATCAAAATATGGGAGAAATTTTTCGTGTGAAATATAGCAGGGAGGGTGATACTGTGCTATGGCAGGCCTCTGTGCTGCTCCAAAAGGAAACCCACTAAGAGCCCGTTTCTCGGCGAAGTACACACAAAGCACCAAAGGACACAGAACTTCAATATTGCAGAATTCACCAATTCGCAATTGGCCTGTGCACCATATGCACACACTCGTTTTTTCCCTTCAGAGAAGTCCTCAATTGACACGCTTCGACCCTCTGTCCCCAGCGTGGTGCTGAGCAACGCGCACGACCATCTTCCAAAGCCAGATGCTGGCGAGGCGACGCCGGCGCTGCCAGGAGCCCAAGCCAGGAGTCCCAAGGAGACCGAGCCCCGGGGGTCCCAGGGCCAGCCCCGTCGGGCGGCACCGCGGAACCCAAGTCACGGGGTCCGAGCAGCCCGCGCCGCGGGCTCCGGAGGACGCGGACGGTGCCTGGCCCGCGGGAGAAGGGACGCCGGCGGGTGCGGGGCTGCAGCGGTGTCCGGCCCTCCCGCCGGGGCCGCCGCCCGAAAGAGGGGTCCGGGGGGACGGCGGCCGCGCCCGCTGGAAGGGAGGGAGCGCTCGCCCACAGAGCGCTGAGGAAGTGGCCGCGGCTGCGAGCGAAAACGAGGAAGCGGCGGAGGCGGCTGCGCTGAGAGAGGGTCCGGCCCCGCTCCGGCCGCACCCNTTGGGGGACACAGGAGAGTCCTAAGGAGCGGGCAGAAGAGAGGGAAACTCGTGTCGGGGTGGGAGTGGGCGGCTGGAAACGCAACACCAAGCCTGAAACCTTCCTGTATTGCATGCAGTATTTAGAAAAATAAATACTACTACCCCAGCATCTCTGGAATTTAAATCTAAAACTTAGGTGCAAAAGAAAATTGATTTTACTTTGTCTCGAGACGTTACTGTGGTGGCAGCTTTTAAACAGAGCCAAGTGTACACAAAAGTAGGGCTACTGTCTGAATGGTGCATAGCCTGTGAACGATTTATGCCTGAAAAAAGAAAATATTTTAAAATGCAGGGTTTTTTACCAAACTTCCCTATTTTGTTTCCAAGAAAACAACTTTGGTTATTGTACCACTAGAAGTGCTGAAAGTAGTCGATTCTACAAGCCTGGTGCCAGAGAAATTTCCCTTTGTTTTGTGTTCTGCCAACATAATTCTGTTATCTTTGTTAGCACTGTACTGCATCCACTTTCTATTGTAGCTGTCTAGATTAGTTTGAAGTGATGTTATTTTGGACAAAGTTAAGCAATACTTTCGTTAGATGAAACAATCCAGTAGAAGAGTGGTAGTAGAGTCCTAGTCCGGCCAAGTTACATGATATATTGCGAAACAATTATTTAAAGTGAATTTAAAATGAAATTATTCTTCTTTAGGGCATTAATAGTTTATAGAATTTTTAAATTTTCTTTTCCATTAGGTTTCTTTCATGCACTTTTTATCCACAGAAGCTTAGATCTCCTGAGTCCTTCGGTTGAATCCANCTTCATCCCTCTGTTGAGCACTGAGAGATAAATAAGGAAGTTTGAATGTTGTTTGTATTGCGACAGTTATCTTGTGAGGGAGAAAGATTATAGTCGTAGATATGTATATTTTAACTAAAGAGTTTTAAATCAGCTGTGATTCTTAAAAACTGGCTGAAATAGATAAAAGTATATAATTCTTTTGGTTTTCACGGTCACTTGAAATCACTACAAAATACCATGAGAAATACAGTTAACATTTTCTGGTTTTTCTTCAGTTAAAAAATATTAGCACTCTGTCAAAGCAAGGGTGAACTGTGCAGCTTTCCCTTTTGCACATTGCTGCAATTCTGATACAAGAGCAGAATTAGGTCTGAAGTCACAGATTGAAGACAAAGACAAATTTATTTACAGAATTAGCTAGCAGTTTATGTTGAGCACAAAATAACAGTTTAGGAGACTGATGGTGAAATTATAAGCTTGCCGTAAGAACATTTGAAGATACCAATGGCCAAAGAAAACAATCTAGAGTAATTTCCTTAGTCTCCCATCTTTTCTTCTGGATCTGTTAGGACAGAAGTATTGGAAGTGGGAGAAATCACTTCTGAAATGTATGTTGTGTTCAGAAGTCGTGATCTGTCAATGATAATTTTCTCCTTTTTTGCAAATTACACTTCTTTTTTTATTCGTAATCATTTTTCAAGATGCAATATTTAGCAAAAAATGAGTCCAATGCCATTGATGATTTTAATACTATGAGTGTAAGAAATTCTGTTTGCATCAGAGTCTATTGAAAATTCTAAGTAGTCTTATCTTTTTTCCAGCTTTATAGAATTTTGGGTCAATGCCCCAAGATCTGTTGTGTACACATTACACAGAATCTACCTTCAGTTGTACGTGTTTAGCTGCAGAAGAGCACAGCTGAAAAGGGAAACTTGTCAGGGTTTATATCTTAATTACAAGAAATACAGGAGTTATCTATGAATGTGAGTAATAGGCACAGAAAAATCATTCCAAATGAGTCTTCTAATCTGTTATGTTGTGCTTGACTTAAACCACTAGCTGCTTCTAAAATCTACTTTTTTTGTTTGAATGTAAACATGTGCTTAAGTGAGTTGCTCCACTGGGGCAAGAGTACTTATACCACTCAAAGTATCTATTACAAAGCTGAAGATGGACTTACAGGTGTTCGTGGGTGTCAGTCGTAAGGTTCAGTCATAAGAATGAAAGCTTTTCATCTTGCAAGGATTTACAGTATCATCTTCAGAATTTCTAATTTAAGAAAAATACCAATTCATTGTAGGGAAACAATTCCATGGTTCAATTTAACAGTAGTTTTGCTTGCATTTGACAAAAGAAGAAGATCTTGGTGGAGGAGTAGAGGGCAGCTCACTAGATGTCTCAGCTGGCATTTCTAGAAATGCTTTTACAAAAGAAGGTTCTTAATATCTGTACTACTTTTATAGAAAAATATTGTTAATTTCTGCAGTTGGAGTTAAGCCTTTCAGCTGCTCTTATGAGAAAAAGAAACCTTGGTCTTTGCAGTATCCTTCCCTAATCTTTTGTACAGTGTAGGGTATTACAATACACAATTATTAATATCTGTTTGAGGCACCGTAAAATAATTTGATCACAAAGCTCTTGCTTAGTATTTGCATTTTATTTTAAGGTTCCAGCAGCAAGGGTACATAGCTGATACTGTTAACCTTTTAATTTAATGACACAGGGTAATGTGAAGGCATACAGTTAAGCAGAAGAAAACATTTCCCACTGACCTCTTCATTGCACATTGGGGTGATTGGAAAACATCAGCATTGCAAGTGCAAGAAGTGTGAAGGAGCCTGTATGTCCCTGAACCAAAAAGAAAAAATTCCAGGGTTTGCTGTAGCAAATGATAATTAATAAATAAATATTGTGTTTGACACAGAAATATTGCCTGCCTCAAAGAAATAAAATACAATTTTGTAGTTTGTGTATGCATTCCAAATTTGAAATTAGGTTATAACTTCCTGTGCCTTTGCATACAATGATTAATGATATTTCTTGAGAGTGGCTCTTCTAAAAATGAAAGAAAAGGTAAAAATACTTTTGAGACTCACAGGGATGTTAATGTTATAAAGGGACTTATATTTAAGTATATATATTTATATATAATA
>VYZR01107602.1:30319-49276 GCA_013400675.1 Oxylabes madagascariensis | reverse complement strand
GTTGTACTGAGATGTTCTGTTTCTCAGCACAGTGAACAAACCCCAGTGCCTACTAGACAAAAAGTATCAAAAGTAGAGATACAGGGAGATTAATGCAGTTCTGCCTGGGAACTATTTCTGCACTTAATATTGGAGGAAGTGATTATGAAAGAATGTCTTGCGCAAAATGTTTGCATCAGCCTTTCCAGCAATGGGCGTTGACTGACAAGAAAAAGGGGACTGACACTAAATTTTATCTTTCAGCCACAATCTGTTCTCATTTTTGTGTCCCCAGTCAGCAGCAATGGTAGAATTGGTTAAAATGTGAGTTTGAAGGGTGAGCCATATGTGCTGGGCAATCCTGGACTCTTCAGAAGCCATGGTTTCATCAGAGGAGCCACCACTAGAGAGAAGAGATGCAAACTGACATGATTCACTGGCTGTGTAGTTAAAGGACACTGGGAAACTGGGAGCATGAAGTTTTGTTTGAAGAGAACAATATTTTGAGGCTGAAATATTTTCTCACTTCGAGACTGTCACCTCATCAGATCTGCCAAAAATTTCCAGCTTTTATTGTGTTTGCAGGTATGAGGTGACCATTCAGATGCCATGACCAGCACACAAGGAGACTGAAACACAGCATGCAGTGCACAGGGTAAGTATTTAACCTCTGCTTATTCAGTGTTTATGGGTACTGCAGTACTGGAACTGTTTACAGTTCAAACTTGGTGAAGTGTTCTTTGGCACCTGTTGCAGGAAACACAGCCCTTCTTTACATTAAAATCAGTATTGTTCTAATTACATCCACCATTTATAGGGTGACGGTAACATCCAATTCCCATCTATTACTGGTGGTGTTTTACAGAAAATCTGATAGGCTTCATTGCATATCAGCTTGTTCTGCCTTTCCAGTAAAGAATGTGAATTGCCTACACAGTGTGCAAAAGGGTGTGGCAGGAGCTCTGCTTTTAGAAGCCCTGAAGCTGGTGAGACTCCATGCAGGGGACCCCCCTATCTCTTTCAGGAAAGTTTGTGATATTGGAAACCTCAGCCCACTGGAAGGGCTGAAAGGTGGAACAGGCTCTGTTTGGACTTCTGCCTGCTATGTAGCCATGCAGAATGGGCAGACTAACGCTGCAAGGGCTGTGAGTTGTTTGTAATCATAGAATCCCAGAATCACTTCGGTTTAAAAAGACCTTAAGATCATTGAGTCAAACCATTAACCAAATAATGCCAAGCCTACCACTAAACTATGTCCCTAAGCACTATGCCTGAATGTCTTTTAAATACCTCCAGGGATGGTGACTCCACCAATTCCCTGGGCAGTTTGTGCCAGTGCTGGACCACACTTTCTGTGATTATTTTTCCTAATATCCAATCTAAACTTCCCTTGGTGCAACTTGAGGCCATTTCCTCTTTTTCTATCACTTGTTACCTGGGAGAAGAGACTGACTCCCACCTAACTACAGCCTAATTTCAGGCAGATGTAGAGAGTGATAAAGTCCCCTCTGAGCCTCCTTTTTCTCCAGGCTAAACAACTATAGCTCCCTCAGCTGATTCTCTTAAGACTTACATTCTAGATCCTTCCCCAGCTCTGTTGCCCTGCTCTGAACGTGCTCCAGCACCTCAATGTCCTTCTTGAAGTGAAAGGCCCAAAACTGAACGCAGGGTTTGAGGTGTGACTTCACCAGGCCGAGTACATGGGGACAGTCACTGCCCTGGTCTGTTGGTCACACTATTCCTGATACAGGCCCGGACACCATTGGCCTTCTTGACCACCTGGGCACATGCTGGATCATATTCAGCTGCCTGTTGACCAGTGCTTCCAGATCCTTTTCTGCTGGGCAGCTTTCCAACCACTCTGACCCCAACATTTAGTGCTGCATGGGGTTGTTGTGACCCAAGTGCATTTTGAGACTCATTTTCTTGAGTCTCATACAATTAGCCTCAGGCCATGGATTCATCCAATCCAGATCCCTCTGTAGAGCCTCCTTACCCTGCAGCAGATCAACACTCCCATTCAACTTGGTGTTGTCTGCAAACTGAGTGTGCACTTGATCCCCTCATAGAGATCATTGATGATCTAACCATCTTCCCCTATTAGGGGCTGAGACATCCAGCTCCAGCTTCTTTGCTGAGAGGAGGCATAATGTCAGAGATGAAAGATGTGAGAGCCATAGCCAATGTGTATATAAAAAAGCGGGACATGAAGAATGGTCTTTATGGCTGTTGACAAGTGATATGGCTGTACTCCAGGGATGAGTAACACACCGTGGTTGCAGGGCTGAGAAGCTCAAGTAGGAGAGGAAGACTGACATCACAGGATAACATTAAAAAAAATTAATTTGAGATTACTAATAAAATGGTGCAGGATTTCAAGAGTTTTCAGCTGCTGTTCAAAATTAAAATTTGACCCTACCTTCTCTTTCTTGTTTCCTACAGCAAAATGTCCATTCAAGCAAAACCCAAATCAAGAACTACACACACCTGGCAAGTGTTGGCCATCTACATGGTCTTAGCTGCAAACCTCTCTGAGCAGCAAGCGCTGAAGCAGGCTTGTCCTTCATGCGATGCCAGTCAGCTTTGCAACTGCTCCTCCATGGGCTTGGACTCCATTCCCCTGGGACTCACGGCCAAAATCACAGTGTTAAACCTAGCCCACAACAGGATACAGCGCATCCAATCCCAAGACCTGCAGCAGGCCGTGAACCTGAGAACCCTGCTGCTGCAGTCCAACAAAATCAGCTCCATAGATGAGGACTCGTTTCAGTCCCTGGCAAAACTGGAGCTCTTGGACTTATCAAATAACAGCTTGGCTCACTTGTCCCCTCTGTGGTTTGGGCACCTTTTTGCACTCCAGCACCTCCACCTTCAAGGCAATTCCTACAGAGACCTGGGGCACAGCTCCCCCTTTTCTAGCCTGAGGAACCTGAGCTCTCTCCACCTGGGCAACCCACGGTTCTCTGTGATAAGGCAAGGGAACTTTGAGGGCATTGAGCTTCTGCACAGGTTGTGGATTGATGGCAGCAATCTCAGTCAGTATGAGCAGGGAAGTTTAAAATCAATTAAGGCAATAAATCATATGATCATAAACCTAAGAAATAGTAATGTATTCTCAGAAATTGTTAGGGACCTTCTGCACTCTGTCACTTGGCTGGAAGTGACAGAAATCAAATTACCAATTGAAAAAAAAAGCTTGGTGCAGAATTCTATACGTCCTTTTAGGATACAAAAACTTACATTTAAAGAAGCGTTCTTCACAGATCAAACTATTAGCCGAGCAATAGTGTTACTGAAGGAAATCACCTCTTTAAAAGAGTTAGAGGGAATCAATTGTGTGCTTGAGGGGAAGGGAATATGGAACACTAAAGAAATTGAAAGGAGTGGGCCAAGTTTTGTTGAAACAGTAACGATAATAAAGGTAAATATTCAGAATTTTCATTTGTTTTTTGACCTGGAAGGTATGGAGTCACAGATAAACAAACTAAAAAGACTCACTATCGCAAGCTCTAATGTTTTCATGGTACCATGCAAACTTGCAAGAAATTTTTTATCACTTCTGTATCTGGACTTTCATGATAATTTGCTTGTAAATAACCGTTTAAATGAGACAATCTGTGAAGGTTCCTGGCCTTCATTGCAAACGTTAAATCTAAGTCAGAATTCTCTAAAATCTCTGGAACGGACTGCAAAGTATATATCTCGTCTACCCAAACTGAATAATCTTGACATTAGCCAAAATAATTTTGGTGAGATGCCAAATGCGTGTGAATGGCCAAAACCCCTGAAATATTTAAACCTCTCCGGCACTCAAATTCCTAAAGTAACTACCTGCATTCCTCCAACGCTGGAAGTTTTGGATGTTAGTGGGAACAATCTGAAGGAGTTTGGACTGCAGCTCCCATTTCTGAAAGAGCTGTACCTCACAAGAAACCAGCTGAAGGCCCTGCCGGGTGCCGCACCCATTCCAAATTTAGTGGCCTTGTCCGTCAGAAGAAACAAGCTGAACAGTTTCTCCAAGGAGGAGTTTGAGTCCTTCAGGAGAATGGAGCTGCTGGATGCCAGTGACAACAACTTCATCTGCTCCTGTGATTTCCTCTCCTTCATCCACCACGAAGCCGGGATAGCCCGGGTGCTGGTGGGGTGGCCGGACAAGTACGTGTGTGACTCTCCGCTGGCGGTGAGAGGGGCGCAGGTTGGTGCTGTGCACCTCTCCCTGATGGAGTGCCACAGGTCCCTGGTGGTGTCGCTGATCTGCGTCCTGGTGTTCCTGGTCATCCTGCTGCTGGTGGCCGTCGGCTACAAGTACCACATGGTCTGGTACCTGCGGATGACGTGGGCGTGGCTGCAAGCCAAGCGGAAGCCCAAGCGCGCCCCGCCAAAGGACATCTGCTACGACGCCTTTGTCTCCTACAGCGAGAACGACTCTGACTGGGTGGAGAACACCATGGTGCGGGAGCTGGAGCAGGCCTGCCCTCCCTTCCGGCTCTGCCTGCACAAGCGGGACTTTGTGCCTGGCAAGTGGATTGTGGACAACATCATTGACTCCATTGAGAAGAGCCACAAGACGCTCTTTGTGCTGTCTGAGCACTTTGTGCAGAGCGAGTGGTGCAAATACGAGCTGGACTTCTCGCATTTCCGCCTCTTTGATGAGAACAACGATGCGGCGATTCTCGTCCTCCTGGAGCCCATCCAGAGCAAAGCAATTCCCAAGAGGTTCTGCAAGCTGCGGAAGATCATGAACACAAAGACTTACCTGGAGTGGCCTGCTGGTGAGGAGCAGCAGCAGGTGTTTTGGGAAAACTTGAAAGGAGCCTTAAAGTCATAGAAATCAGCTGCCCTCATTTCAACATATTTGTGCAAAAGGCTGTATACCACTGTTTCTTACTGCTAAGAATATTTTCTTTCTTTTTTTTTCTTTGTAACTGCAACTGGCTTTGTTTTATATAGAGACAATTGTCATTTTACCAACTGGAAAAGACCCAATTTTGGCTTTCCAGTGATTTGATACTCTGGTCTTTAAAAGTCCCTGCCAGTAACTATTATATGTGGAAACCATGTTGGACTTCATATACTTTTCTAAATACATTTTGCTGAGTGTGGGGTGTTTCTGTACTTCCCATAGCCACTACCCCCAACTGCTTTCTATCAATGCCATTTTAATTTGTAAATGAAATTAAAAGCCATGGGCTTCAATCAGTATTTCCCTGTGTCCATTTCTTCCTGGGAATGCTTGTTTTTCTCTTCATGATCACCACTACTTTCCTTTCTACCTACCTGCCAGAAAAGCTTCAAAAATTGAAGCCTTCAATTTTTGGGTGTGAGACTTCTTATGTGGGGCCTAGATGTTGTTGCAGACTGCCTCAGTTCTTAGTTTTGCTCTTCTACTTTGCAGAGCATATTTATGTAATCACTGCGCCATGCAACTCTTACAGCTCTACTTCTCTTTCTTTGTAGTCAGTGAAGAAAATCACAGATGTAAGAGGCAGTTCATCTCTCTACTTCAGTGGGAGGTATCTCCTAAAATTAGCATAGTGTGTGGTATCTCCTAGAATTATCATATTGCTCTTCACTGATTACAAAGGGAGTCTAGACAAGCAGGTAGATACAGATGTTTGTATTAAGGTAGGTAGTCCTACACCGAGTGCTTGGATTTCTTGTGGTTTAGAGGTTCTTACAGGAACCTGAAATTGCCTCTGAGGGATTAAGTTAGGTGTGTTTTCTCTAACTCAACATTTTCATATTCCTGTTTGCTTATTTTGCTGGAGTTTAAGTACAGGAGAGTCTAGATTTTGATTAAATTTTAGCTGTGCAATTATTTTGTGGTGAAATACTAAAGCCTTGGCATATGGGTTGACTGAGTATTTGAAAAATAGCAAAATTTGTGTATATTGTCTGTTGCTATATTTATACATCTTCATGTGTGTGTGCTTTTATAAATGTGTATCTATTCGCACTCCTGTGTGTATGTTTACATGTGTCTACACGAGATAATTTCTGTAGGTGCAGCCTGCAAAACCCACTTTCAGTTCTGTTTTCCTTTTACAATGTTATCTCCAGTCCAAAGTCTGCTATGAAGCAATTTTTCTGTTAACTCTCTTGGAGAAATAGCTCATGGTTTAATCAAGGCTGAGGTCCAGGAAGGTGATGAGTGAATCATCCGAGAGCAAATACTGAGCACTGATAAAACAAATTAGGAGAATTGGTGCCTAGAGGTAAGAAGGGAAATAAATTGTGCCAGTCATTAGAAAGAGAGGGTCAAAGAAAGATGTAGGAGAAGCCTTAGTTTTCACACAGTACACTCTGACCCATAGACCCAGACTTCTGTGTGTTGGCAAATTTAAAAGGACTGATAGTATTACTGCTCTTATCAGAGCAGTTCAGCCAATCAGATCACCCAGATGGGAATTCCCCTTCTTGTATTGTCAAGGTTGAGAGGTGAAGTGGAAATGAAACAGTAGGGTGAGTGGAAACTGAGCAAAGAATGATCAGCAAGAGAGAGACGAAACACAACACAGGGTAACTGGCATGCAGGCACTGGAGCTGCAGGTGGCATCTCTGGGAATCTTTTCGGCACAGAGGTGAATTTTCAGGTAGGTGAAGGCTGAAGATGCAGGGAAAGACAGTGGAGCTGCAATGCTACAGCAAGACGCAAACAGGAAGCCCTGAGAAGAGGCAACCTAATCTCTGCCACCAATCCTTCTCTGCATGGGGGATTCAGGGTGCTCAAGGCTGCTGAGCAGGAGTGTGGGGTGGGGAAGGTTTTCTGGCTTCCAGCAGAAGTAGAGGAGGAAGGTGCAATCACAGGCATCTGGCAGGGATGCATGGCAGACAGTCAGCAAAGGAAGGCTCTCCTGGAGAGCTGTGACATGCTGATGAGACCAATGTCCTCTGGGAAATGGGAGAGAGGAAAGCAGCAAATGAAAAAGAGACAAATTGGGTCAGACTGTGCCATTTCTGCTCAGTTTCCTCGTGGGAGAGTGCCTTGTATGTACTTTTTCCTATTTGTATGTTGTCTCACCTGGGTGTTGATACCGACTGCCCAAGGAAAGCTGGGAGTGAAGTGGGGTGCCTTGATTTCAGGAATTCAACCAGGAAAGAGCTCACTGAATGATGGCCTTGGGACATCAGCTGCCTCCTCACCTAACTCTGACCTGCTGCACATCCTCAGTGTCAGAAGCAAGCAGAGGCACGGCTGTGTGTGTGTGCGAATGTGTGGCTGTGCACACATGCTGTTAGGTCAGTGCTGGGGGGTGAGAACTAGGACATGGGTAACCCACACACTGCCAGGTGGAGAGCAGCAGCTTTCCCCAGTCTGCTTGTGGTTTGACCTCTTCACCAATCAATGGCTCTCCCTCTGCAGGTTTCATAGCCCTGCTCAAATTTACCAGCCCACATTTAGCTGAGTAGTGCTCCCCAAGCTAGAATCAATTTGCACACTATTGGCATGCTTTATTTTAGCCCTTACGTCAACCTTCCCCATTTGTGAGCATTTATAGAACCTCATTTTGTTGTCAGTCATGGCTTTGTTTAAGAATATGTGCAAATTTCCTCAAATACTTCTACTCATGCGGGCCAGGGAAAATAACCTTGAGCATGTCTGATGGCTTGGACCCTTTCTCCGTAACTCAGGAACATTTTGAATGCCTGGTTCATCATATCACCTTATGGTATAAAGGCATCTGTGCAAGTTTATGTATTTTTAGTTGCATTTCAGTTTAATTTTCTTACTGTGGCTTTTTAGTTCCCAGCACAACAGGGAGAAGTGATTTCTTGATAGGGCAATGATATCATGGACTGCGGTTATATGTCTGAGTGGGTGTGGAGAAGCCTGAAATGAACTTTTAAGTCAGGGTCTCAAGCAGAATCATTAGACAGGAATTGAAAGGGGAAGAGAATGGCTGAAAGTCAGGGTGAGAATGGGATTCCTCTGAGTGTCTGTTCAGATTACAAATGAGCAAAAAAGTGGAAAGGAAGCATCCTGAATCACCAAATGCAGTTCAGTCCTGCAGTCCCTGTATGGTTTCAGGCTGGTAAGGTGGAGAGCCATTAGGCTCTGCTGGTATTTCCTGTGCAGTACCTGACCAGTTCCCTTGTGTGCTGCCAATTTTCCACCTATAAATAACCTGCCTATAGACAGCTTTTGATTGATCAGGTTGCCTGGTTGTTTCATTTTCTAAAAGTAAGTATTTTGATGACAACTCTAAAAATACCACCTAAATCTGTTGCTAGTGAAACTCACGCTACTCCAAGATTTACTCCTTTAGCCTACAGCATTATTCAGTTACTCTTGGGAGACCAAAGAGCCCTGCAAAAGAGCCTCACCTGGACAGCAGATGAGTCTGACTACAGACCACAATTTTTTGTTTGGGATTCACGTGGACAAATATCTAGGTATCTAAAGAGTGATATCCCATTTTAAGGCGATGGCATCCAATTTCTCTTGGAGTCACCACATCTTAATCTGGGTGTCCAAGACACATGATATTAATTGCTCCTAAAAATGTTCTTTCTCTCCATTGACCTTGGAGGACATGGTGGATGACCAGTTCAGCTATGAGCATCTAAAGACAGGGAAGAGAACCTTGTCCTTCAACATCCAAAGCTCTACATCAGAGACAGACAGAGATAAAAGGGAAGTAGCACAAGGGGTCAAAATGTTTGTAGTCCTGCAGGTGGGAAGAGATGGAAAGACTGAAAAAATTATCCATAACTTTTTCTCCCCTCCCCATATGCCCAAACCATCTCAGTCAATTCTGCCCCTTTTGGATAATCTTAAGCAGTTATGACTAAAAATAATACAACTGGAAGGGGGGGACTTCTCTGTATTAACTTGTATACGTGGGTCAGCTACTGTAAAACAAATCAGAATATGAATTCAGAGTAGATTAGATCTTCTGCACAGAGTCTCAGTGGGATGACTGAGGGAGAAAGCAGTTCTCAAGGAGTCATCGGTTAACCCGATTAACCTGATAGAGAGCCCACAATGATTTTGTGAACTCATTGATTGGCCTCTTTGGGGATTGTTCACTCTTTCCACCGTCAGTAAGACACCTACTGAGGTAGGTGGGGTTTGTGGCATGCTGGGGAAAATTGCATTTTAAAAATGCTCTTTAATTCTTGTCAATAAAGGTTATATTTCAATATGCAATAAAGGTTTTAAAGGGAAAAGACCTTTCTTGGGCTTCAAAAATTGTTTTTCCAGCTCCTTAGAAGAATAGGGGTGTTAAATGCATCCTGTTGGGAGTAAAGACAAGCTGGATATTGCAGGAACCTCTGTAAGAAAGAAATCCATGCCAAATCATCATTATGCAAACTGTGAGAGGAAAGTGGAGTGACACAGGATCCATATCTGTGTGGCTTCTCTTGAATCATTTCAGTCCAGAAGACCGGACACAGGCTGTAGGCCTGGAAAAAGCTACCTAGTCCAGTCAGCTGATCTGATCTGAGCCCCCGGCTCTTTCCTGTGGCTTGGCCTGATCTCTCTGCCACAGGTTCTCAAAACAGAAAAAGACATTGGCAGAGGAGAAGGATGTGGCAGTAAAAAGGAAGAGCTGAGGCAGTAGACAACAACGGTCAGTTTTACAAGGTTAAATTTCATTAGCAAGTATCAGACTGATGGCAACATGAGAGTCATCCAGGCAAGTGTTTGTTCCCCTACTCACAGGACATTTACAATCAGAGTAGGAAAAGGCAGATAAAATGAAGAATGGATTGAAACAAATGCATTCCTTTTCTCCCTATTGTCAGAATAGAGATTAGACATATGCTTGAAGTAAGTATTAAACCTGAATGTTACTATTTACTGTAAGATGCTGACTCTTCTTAACCAGGATGTAACCAGCATTTGAAACAGTTAGAGGAGACTCCCGAGGGTAAAAAATGAATATACAAAAGAATATTCAGATTCAGAAGAAAAAGACCTGAGGTGAGATTGAAGTATGAAGGCTTCTTACTAAACAGGAGGAGGATCTGAGTAGTAACTAATCAGTTTCAACTCTGAACTGTGTTAAAACCAAATATTTTAACAGTGCCCTCAACAAGACAGAACAGTAAAATTTATATTTTAGATTTATCCAAAATGTACCTTCTCCAAAACAAGTTATGCATCTTATATTTGCTCTGTATTTTATGTTTTAGGCAATATAATGACTACACACACCTGGCAAGTGTTGGCCATCTACCTGGTCTTAGCTGCAAACCTCTCTGAGCAGCAAGCGCTGAAGCAGGCTTGTCCTTCATGCGATGCCAGTCAGCTTTGCAACTGCTCCTCCATGGGCTTGGACTCCATTCCCCTGGGACTCACGGCCAAAATCACAGTGTTAAACCTAGCCCACAACAGGATACAGCGCATCCAATCCCAGGACCTGCAGCAGGCCGTGAACCTGAGAACCCTGCTGCTGCAGTCCAACAAAATCAGCTCCATAGATGAGGACTCGTTTCAGTCCCTGGCAAAACTGGAGCTCTTGGACTTATCAAATAACAGCTTGGCTCACTTGTCCCCTCTGTGGTTTGGGCACCTTTTTGCACTCCAGCACCTCCACCTTCAAGGCAATTCCTACAGAGACCTGGGGCACAGCTCCCCCTTTTCTAGCCTGAGGAACCTGAGCTCTCTCCACCTGGGCAACCCACGGTTCTCTGTGATAAGGCAAGGGAACTTTGAGGGCATTGAGCTTCTGCACAGGTTGTGGATTGATGGCAGCAATCTCAGTCAGTACGAGCAGGGAAGTTTAAAATCAATTAAGGCAATAAATCATATGATCATTAACATAAGAAGTATTAATGTATTCTCAGAAATTGTTAGGGACCTTCTGCACTCTGTTGCTTGGTTGGAAGTGAGAAGAATAGCATTCAGTATTGCTGCAGAAATACAAGTATTGAGAGTCATGTCTTCATCTTTTGCAAAGAAAATTTCTTTTAGACAGACCTTACTAACAGATGCTACAGTTCCTGAGATTGCCAGCATTTTAGAAGACATGCCAAAATTAGTGGAGCTGGAACTGCTAGACTGTAGACTCTTAGGAACTGGACAATGGAAAATGCAAATTCAAACAAATCAATCAGAGACACTTAGAGTTTTAACAATAGAGAATTTATCTATAGAAGAATTTTACTTGTTTACAGATCTTCAGTCAGTGGAAGATCTACTATCTCCTTTTACAAGGGTCACAGTTCGAAACACCAAGGTTTTTTTGGTACCATGCAGAATTTCCCAACACCTTGTGTCATTAGAATATCTAGACCTTAGTGCAAATTTGCTTGGAGACCAGAGTTTAGAACATTCAGCCTGTCAGGGTGGTTGGCCTTCATTGCAAACCTTAAATCTAAGTCAGAATTCACTGAGTGACTTAGAAATGACAAGTAAAAGTTTGTCCCATCTAGGAAACCTAATTGTTTTAGACATTAGCCAAAATAATTTTGGTGAGATTCCAGATGCGTGTGAATGGCCAAAACCCCTGAAATATTTAAACCTCTCCGGCACTCAAATTCCTAAAGTAACTACCTGCATTCCTCCAACGCTGGAAGTTTTGGATGTTAGTGGGAACAACCTGAAGGAGTTTGGACTGCAGCTCCCATTTCTGAAAGAGCTGTACCTCACAAGAAACCAGCTGAAGGCCCTGCCGGGTGCCGCACCCATTCCAAATTTAGTGGCCTTGTCCGTCAGAAGAAACAAGCTGAACAGTTTCTCCAAGGAGGAGTTTGAGTCCTTCAGGAGAATGGAGCTGCTGGATGCCAGTGACAACAACTTCATCTGCTCCTGTGATTTCCTCTCCTTCATCCACCACGAAGCCGGGATAGCCCGGGTGCTGGTGGGGTGGCCGGACAAGTACGTGTGTGACTCTCCGCTGGCGGTGAGAGGGGCGCAGGTTGGTGCTGTGCACCTCTCCCTGATGGAGTGCCACAGGTCCCTGGTGGTGTCGCTGATCTGCGTCCTGGTGTTCCTGGTCATCCTGCTGCTGGTGGCCGTCGGCTACAAGTACCACATGGTCTGGTACCTGCGGATGACGTGGGCGTGGCTGCAAGCCAAGCGGAAGCCCAAGCGCGCCCCGCCAAAGGACATCTGCTACGACGCCTTTGTCTCCTACAGCGAGAACGACTCTGACTGGGTGGAGAACACCATGGTGCGGGAGCTGGAGCAGGCCTGCCCTCCCTTCCGGCTCTGCCTGCACAAGCGGGACTTTGTGCCTGGCAAGTGGATTGTGGACAACATCATTGACTCCATTGAGAAGAGCCACAAGACGCTCTTTGTGCTGTCTGAGCACTTTGTGCAGAGCGAGTGGTGCAAATATGAGCTGGACTTCTCGCATTTCCGCCTCTTTGATGAGAACAACGATGCGGCGATTCTCGTCCTCCTGGAGCCCATCCAGAGCAAAGCAATTCCCAAGAGGTTCTGCAAGCTGCGGAAGATCATGAACACAAAGACTTACCTGGAGTGGCCTGCTGGTGAGGAGCAGCAGCAGGTGTTTTGGTTTAATTTGAAAGTAGCTCTAAGATCCTAGACAGGGACATTAACGAATAAATATGCAGCGAATCTACTCTGGGTTTGTTTCACTTGTCTGTTTGTCCCATCACTTATCTGCATCTCAAGAACAGAGAGCTGGGCTACTGCCAGTTCTAACACTTCCTATGACATAATTACTTTTTGTAGCCATTGTTCTGAATCATTGTACAGGTTTGGACTGGAATATAGTTAACTTTCTTCATAGCTCCTTCTGTGGTGCTGTGGTTTGTATTTGCACCCAAAACAGTCTCCATAACACAGGGGCTTTTTAGTTATTGCTCAACAGTGCTTGCACAGCATCAAGATATTTTCTGTTTATTATGCTATCCTGCCAGTGAGTAGGCTGGGGCTGCATCATAATTTGGGAGGGGACACAGCCAGGACAGCTGATCGCAGCTGACCAAAAGGATGTCCCACACCTAACGTTATGACCCATGACAAGAAAATCAGCACTTCTTGTGGAGAAGAAAGAGTAAGGGAGGATGTCTGGAGTTACCATATTTGCCTTCCCAAGTAAAAGTTCTGCATCATGGAGTCCTGCTTTCATGGCAATGGCTAAACATTTGCCTGTTGATTGGCAGCAGCAAATAAATTCCTTCTTCTACTTTGCTTGTGAGCACAGCTTTTACTTTATCTGTGGAACTGCCTTAATCTGAACTCCCAAGTTTTCTCACTTTTACTCTTCAGATTTTCTCCTCTCTTCCACTGCGGAGAGAGTGAGTGAGTGGATGTGTGGTGCTGAGCTGCCTTCTGAGGTTAAACACCAATAGTTATCTACACATGTTAATCAGCGGTATGAGCAAAAGCTGTTTCATTTCAATATTTAATGATGAAAAGTTGTTGAGATGTACAGCTATGTAGTTTATAGGTCTTCATCTTTGCAAAAGTTTCAGGAGAGAACCTGCCTAGCCAAGGGTTTTTCTGTATTCTTTGTGGAAACCACTCCTCATCATATGCTGGAAAAGTCAGTTTATGCAGTAAAGAATTTTGTCCTAGCTCTCCTAGTCAGTGGATCTAAGGACCAATTCTCTGTATTTCATTGTCACAGAAAGTTAAATGCCCAAATCTCCTGAAAATCGTAGCTGCAAGGCTTAATGTAGAAATGTGCTTTCTCACTGCAGTTGTAATTAAAATTTCCTTTGTGAAAGACAACTATGGAGGATGATTTCTGTCTAATTTCTTTGTACTATATGTGGCAATAGATGCTTTAGAGTAGGATTCAAATACTCCTCTTCCTTGCACAAGTGGAGTTTAAGCTGCTCTCAGCTACAGCTTTGTTTGGGAAACACAAATATATAGCCCTTGAATCCAATGCCATGTTCCTCTCTTTGTTTAGCAACCTTAACATAGGCATAAAAAGAGTGTTTCCTATCTTTTGCTCTCTCTGCAAATGTAGTCCACAAAACTAGAGTGGGTGGAGAACATCCCACATAGGACATTGTGTTTGGTGTCAGGTGGGGTTGTGTTTTCTTGAGAAGGTAACTAGGACAAGAGTCCTAATTGGTGGAAAAATGGAACAAACGGAAGATTGGCAGCAGACTCATCCTTCAGAGCTGATGTAAAAAAAAAGGGATGTCTTTGTGATATTTTCCTTGCAGCCACCAAAAATTTTGGGTGAACCCTAATAGCTTGATTCTGGTCGGCCAGAAGGACTATGAACTTCTGGATCAGTTCAGGACTTAGGCGCAGCTTAGGACGTTTCCAGGCACATACAGAACCAGGTCTTAAAAGCTTTCAGATGGAAACACCTACAACGTTTGGCTGTAACTGTGATGAGACCATGTCCAAGTTAGTGTTTTTATTGCTGCTTTGATCTTGGGCATCTAATGTGGCACAAAAACTCTATTCAAACACCTCACTGTAACTGAGTTGATTGCATTGGAAGTTTCCTCTCACAGCTGGTGACTTGTTGTGTTACTGCTTTTAACAAGTCCTCTGCACAACCAAAGTGTCAGTGAGAGCAAAGTATCCCTGTTCTCTGCTAGCCATTGAGAAGGCTAACACACCTGCTTCCATTACACCCACAAACGGGCAACTTTGACAGCACAATGAAAATTAACAGCTTATTTACATGTATTTTTGCATTTATTAATGCAGGCATAACACATAATAAGAATTTTTAACTTTGTTATTTCACCTAAGCTAAAAAAGCCACCTTCTTTCTATATATTTAAGATTTCCTCTTTCTTTCATTTACTTTGGGTTTTTTAATCACATCATTTCCCATTTTTAGCATCTAAACCTTATTTTCGTCTATAGGTGGCTTCATACAATATCTACTTTATTCTTATGTATATATTAAAGTGTAAGTTAAGTGAGTGTATCTCTGATTTCTAATAACAGTGTAGAGATTCTTAAAATACTGATCATGTTTAATCTGAATTCAGAAACTACTTCTGTTACTTATTTCTTCACTCTAGGAAATCTATTTTTTTTTTCTAGCATGAGCTTCCCATTAAAACAATGAATGTCTTTTAATTTGTGCTTTGAGAAAATAAAATATGTTTTCATAGCATGCTGCATAGCTTTGCTGTAATGCAAAAAGAGGCAAAAGTGTTTCTAGTATGCCAGACTTCCACAGACTGCTTTTTTTCCTAGTCTTTTAAAATTAAGAATACAGAATATGTATATTATTGTAGGCAGGTAAACGTCCAACACTTTGAATTCTCACCAATAATCTGCATCCTATTCTAGAACCAGTGAGTAAGTAATGCCTTACAGGACGATGCCTGTACCAATTGACTGCCAAAACACTAGATAGCAGAGACAGTTCAGAAGCTGTCCATAAAATATTTGGGTGCTCCCACACAATCTGTTCATAAGGAAACTGGAGATAAAATGCAATGATAGGTAAATCTTGGTATTTTTCTTAGTCAGAATCAAAGATAGAGTATTGGGTTAAATTTTTGAAATTACTTTTTTTCTTTAGGGCTCATAATTTACTTCCTTAATGCCCTTAATTTACTTTCTTTTTTTAATAGAGGTAAGGTTAAAATTAAGTATCCTATGGTTAAAATAGGCTCCAAGAAAATAAGCCAAACTTTACTTTCACTCAAGCAGTTTTCTACAGACACAGCAGCAGATCTTCAACTATTTTCTTACTTGTTAAAGAAAAAAATCTTGTTTAGTAACTACTAAAAGGGAAAAGACAGCTTGTTCTGAAAGTGCATTACATAATTAAAAAAAAATTGTTAAAGAACAAAATCCACTGCACGGTCTTTATAAAATTATGATTTATGTTCTTTAAAGTGTTCCTCTCATTATAAAAATTAATTCTGGATGTCTTGATATCAAGAAGGAAAATATATATGTACTTTGCTTCTCCTAGCTTGCTTGGGGTCTTAGATAAGGTAAAGGCAAACAGAACTATCATCTTCCCTAAATATAATTTTTTCTTAATAATACCAGGTTTTCCATTCATTTAATGTGGCCATCTCATCCCTCCGCTGCAGATCAAACCAAGAATTAGTAAGTAATCAGGCTATGGTTTAGAAAATCCAAATGAAAAGCACACGTTACAGAGAGGGTATGGGTTGCTTAACAACCCCTTCAAATTAGCTTTCTCAGGGCAGTCTGGGCAATTTTGATTCTTGCCAACAATGCACCGGCTGTGGATGCAGGATTCATGAAACTCAGTATCAGATGTATAGTTAAAGAATCCTTCAAATGCAAAAAAGACTCAGTACTTACATCTGCAAACCTGGTCAAACCATCAGCAGATAATTTTAACGACTGTGGACACTGCCTGGTTTTATAAGCAAGCAGTTTCAAATTACTTAAAATATTTGGACTATTTGGAGTTACTGTAAAGCTGAATCCAACGTCCAGAACATCCAGACTGGTATTCATATTTTCCAGCTTGCAAGAAGCCAGGATACTTTTATGAAGTGTAGAAGTGGGTGATTAGTAACATTGTTCCAGCACACATTCAATACTTTTCATTTTGAGTTGGAGGAATGCAAGATGTGGAGTTGTTTGGTATCCCTGGGTCATTGGCTCTTCTGTCAAGCTCTAGGGTACAGGACATGGGTTGAGAAGGGCTCTACATCTGCCTTAAAACTACCTGGCAAATAGCCCCAAGCACAGACGGAGGAAATCCCCTGCAATACACAGGAGTGGAGCCTGAATTAGCAGACCTGACTGATGGGTCAGCATGCCTGGTCTAATGTCCTGCCAGGCACACCCACAAAGGCTGTGCACCAAGTACCTGGAAGGTGGATTTAAGCCTGGAGCTATAGGATTATGGCCACTCTTGCATCAGTTTGTCAGTCAGAAATCTGCATGGCTTCAACTTGTGTTACCGAACTGAAAAATAGTTTGTGTTCCTATTTTTTACCTCTGCACAATGTTGTTTCTGAACATGGTTTTGGTTCCTTTTTTTCTTGGTATTTATTGCCGTCATTATTTTTTAATACAGCATAAAAGAGGAAAAAACAATAGTTTCATAATTACATGGAAAGGGTATCCATGATTACAGGACAGCTGTTAGGTATTTTCAATGATCCCTTCTTTTTTTATACCCACAAAGATTTTCTGTCCACAGACTGCACAGATGTCATTGGAAAAATTTCTTGTTGGTATGCCACTGATGTTGTAAAACTGTCAAGATCAAATTTTCAGGAAATAAAGAAGCCAAAGAACAACAAAATATTTGCTTGGTGTCAAGTATGCATAAACACATTTCAGCTGCCATCAAAGATAAGGACAGCATGAAAATGGCTACAATTTTCTAGGTTTACTAGTGCCAGGATTCACAGTTACCAAAGAATAATTAAAATATTATTGCTGATGCAAGAACTTTAGCAACCATCTGCTTGATGTTAAATAACCGGACGTAAGGTGATTATGTCAGCATAATTCTCTTGATTGAAAGGGGAAGATAGGAGCTATAAAAAGGAAAGGACATGAAGAGTTTTCCCCTGACTTTGGAGGAAGGAAGAAACTTGCCTTCCTCTGGTAATTAGGAAAATTGTGTAGTTTCTTGCACATAGGGATCTGCCTGTTGGAAACCCCAAATCCCCAAAGGCCTGGCTGGAGGGGATATGTCAGGGGCTGATGCATTAAGGGTGTTCTAATCATAAAATTGATGAGGGAGTTCAATCATTTGTCTGTGGCAAAAGAACAGCTCTTCTCAAGGAAAAGGTTAGTTTACTGCAGAGGTATCCAGTAGACCTTATTCTCATGAACCCAGGGGCACAAGAGATTCTAGAGCTTGCTTCTGGTCCTTGCCAGTGGTATTGAAGGTGATGCACCCTGGCTGGTACAGCAGTGGTGGAAGCCATATAGGTGGGACAGGTCTCCACAAAGTCTCTTCCCATCATTCCCATAGTACGATACGTAAAAAAGCAGTGTCATGGCAAAACCCACAGAGTCATCAGACTCTTTTCTGTCGTTAGACCACGTAAGATTGCTCGTGTCAGTCTGTTCTTCACCAAAATGCCAGAACTTCTTAATGCATCTAGAAATTTTACCTGGATAGAATTTGAACTTTGTTTGTCCAGGATTCCTGCATCCCACTCAGAGCTAGTGGGATGATCTAGCCCACTAGAGCTCAGAGTCAGTACTGTGCTGGACTCAGTTTGAGCTGCTGTCTGACCAGAAATTCCAGGGATTCCTCAAGAACAAGTAGATCAACCTCATAATGCATCTGATATCAGTCTAAGACTTTGTGAAGGGGTTGCAGATATTGCACATATATAAATCAGCTGCTCCTTTAAGTCTCAGAACTATTGCCCATACGTAATCTGCTCTCAACATTGCTGGCTGTCAAGCATATTCATACTTTAAGTCTTGGGATGTTTGCTGCTGCAAAACAAAATGAAAATTAGCGTGCGGTTTGAAGGAAGCAGGAACTCACTGGAGTAAAAATCTTTGGCAATAGTCAAAATAAAGAGAGAAGATCTCCAAGCAACATTACAGTGTGGTAGAGTAGGAAATCATGATCATCAGAAAGAATTATAATGTGGTTTTGATATGAATGTACTTATTTATTTGATGTCTCATCACCTTCAGGTGCATAAATGGAGAACTGAGGATTAACTCAGAAGTCAGGGCATCAAATGAATGAACACAGTGGCTGTACAAAATCGAAATGTTTCCCCCTTCTCTCTTCACACCGCAAACACAAGTTGTAAAATGACTTAATATCAAACTCCAGGTCAGCTATGCAATATAAAATCCCCAAGAAGTAAGAGGAGTTACAGCTCCACAATGCAAAAATTGTTTCATATGTAGAGGTGGGTGGTGGAGAGACCAACCTAGAGCAATTTCACTGCATGCAAAGCAAAATCTATCAAATAGAAAATCCTAACTGTTGCCAATCCCAATTTTACCTGAAGTCACCTACCTAAAGAATTAATTAAATCCAAACATGGTAAACATATACCTAGATAATTCAAAATTCAATTGCATTTATGGATCATGAGGAACAATTTGTTCACTAACATATGGATAGAAAAGAAAGACTGCTCAAGACT
>VYZR01107602.1:2425-25273 GCA_013400675.1 Oxylabes madagascariensis | reverse complement strand
TTTTTTTTTCTCTTTTCCCCTATTCCTACCCACTTCCTTTGTACTACTTTATATGTGGCCATCTGGTGAAGGGCAATCTCTTCCCTATTGCCCAAAATTATCTACAGCTGAACCTTGGTTGCTTTGCTGCAACTTTTTTTGCTCTGGCCTCTTTGAAATAGGAGCCTTCCCCAGCATGCCTTTTTTTTAGGAGACGTTTTACATTCCCGATAAGCCTGGATAAGGCTCTTTTGGAAGGTACAGGCTGTTGCTGTTTCTCTTGCATCTAGTAAGTAGTTGCTGCTTTTTATTTTTTGTTCTTTTTGAGAAAGCTTATGAATGCCCTTTCCATTTAGGGCTGGATTTATGCTCCCNCATTTAGGGCTTATTTTATGCTCCCTTTGACCTTCATTTCCTTTTTCTTTCAAAAAGAAACCAAGCTTTTCTTTTTTCACATGTTTGCAAAGCACTTTGAAGGGAAGGGTGGGAGTCAATCATTGTAATCCTTTGCTTTATTTCTACTAACAGGACTGTGCAATTCTCTCTGGGCTCTTACTATGTCTGAGAATAGCATGACTATCCAGAGTAGGGATGTGTATATGTGCAAAGATCCACCATGACCTCAGATTCAGACAGAAAGTTTTGCCAGCTGATGCTGCCTACCAAGCCATGATATGCAATGGAGAGATGGCTACTTGCTTCGTTTGGGCTCTTGGAACAGAAAATGGAAAAGAAAGCAGTTTTCGATCAGATAAAAGGAGTCCTAGGTTTACCCCTCCCACTGAAAATAGCGTGTTCTACCTCTTCATCTGATTTGCCTTCTGTTTTGCTCCTAAAGATGCAAATGTTGTTATGGGCAGAGGAAAGTGTTTGGTGTCTTCTCTTCCAGTATTAGACACTCTGCTATGTAACCTGTATGTGAACTATATAGGCGTAAACCAAGCAGGTAAAAGCTGGGTGGCAAGTAAAAAAAAATCTGTAAGCCAGCAGAAGCAGAGGGTTGTTTTTAATGAGTATGTGATTATTTTTCAAATTTTGACTTATTTCTCACCAAATCAAACTAAAACTATATGCATATGAATGCAACAATAATAATTGCCACCTGCAAGAACAGCAATGCAGAAGTCTAGACCTGCCTGTACTTAGGGGAACAGTAGATTTTTTTTCCTGTTTGTTTTCATCTCAAATGGACAATTTCCTGTATGCATTACCCAAGCTGTTTCAATCCTAAACACGACCATCATTACATTTTCTGCTCCTGAATCAGAAGGATTCTTAATTGATAAAAAAAGTATGCTAGTTATTTTTCATTTATCTCATTAATCATCTAACTTTGTTCTTACTCTTTGTCCTATTTGCTAGTCTTTGAAATATAGGGATCAGATTTTGGCAGTTACTTTACAGGTAGAAATTTTTAACTTTAGCATTGCTTTATGATATGCTTATAAGGAAAGTAAGCTCATATAAGGAGATCAACAGTGTGTTAGAAAACTATACAAAAGAATCTAGATATGAAACATTAGAGTAGTTACTACTTAACATACAAACTTGGAAGTTATTTTGGTGACTCTTAAATTATCTAACATGGAATGAATGCAATAAACCTTCTACTGGCAGAGACCCACAGCGACCAGTGCTCACTATTATAGAGTAACTTCATACACAGATAGATGGTAGGTGTGAGAATACATTACTCTCCCAGCTAAACAGATCATGAAGCAGAACTGCGAAAACTCAATGCAAAGTGAACTTCAACTTCTGGTGATGCTATTTTTACTGAAAGAGGCTCTGTTTCAGTTCCTCTTTTGCTGGAGAAGGAACCTTTGATGCTGTCATGCAGCTACACACTGGTAACCCAACAGGTTTCTGGAGCAGATATTTCATTTATTTTTAAATGCAATACAAAAACAATCACAAAATCTTATCAAAGTGTTGTATGGTTATAGTCGTATGGGATGCTCCCTAAATTAGATTAAACATATTTAAAAATGTATTTTTTTCCTGTATTGCTTATGTCACCTTGTTGGTGTGACTGGCTCCTGTAAACTAATGGCTGGGAATGAAGCTTCATTTGCTGAAAACTGAGTTACACAAGTAACAGAACTGTAAGGATTGTAGGCTATAGGCTTTTTTTTTTTTTTTTTTTTTTTTTTTTTTTTTTTTTTTTTTTACGGTGGCTGATTCACTGTAGTATACACACTTTAATTAACTTTAATACTGCTGAGGAGGATAATGCCAAGGCAACACTGAGTACATGCTTTTTAGAACCCCCAGGCAGACAGGAGCCTTCCCAATACACGCACTTTGAACTCAAGTGTTCCAGTACTGATTCAATACCAGTTTTGTGCAAAATCTTTTCAATGGAAAACATACATGGATGGCATGAGTGACCTTAGTCACTTCAGTGTGCTCTTTATTCTAAATGTCTGTTAAAATCAGTAAGGCAAACATTAACAGGAAAAAAACAAACTTGAGAAGCTGAGATGCTAACATGAACATAAAATTATTAAATCATACAGCAAACTGGTCTAGCAGAGAATTAAAGGGAACATAAAGTAGTATTGTATATGATTATACCATGTGCTCTTGAGTATTGTGTGCACTCGGGGTTAGGAGCTTGAGTTTGTAAAGGTAGAGAGTTCGTGACATGAGGCTAAAACCCTGAATGCGCTGCACTATCTGTGATGTTGTTTGACTTGTGTGTATAATGCCGTGACGAACACTTCATCACTTTTCCTAAGTTTGTGTATTTAGCAAACCTGTTTCACAATCTCTGCATTACAATTTTATGTCACTGTGGAACTCTCCTAATAGTTAGGCTGTCATAGATCAGGATAGCCCTATATCTTGTACTGAAACAGTTTCTGTAAATTGTATCAAGGTTTCATGCTTTAGAGTTTAGCAGACCTGTCACATCATGGGGTATGATGCTTCAGAATCTGAGGGTCAAGAGATAAAGTACTGATCATGTCAGTTACTGGTATCACAGTTCAGGAAGATCAGTTACCAAAAACTGGTAGATTTCAATCTACAGATGGCTTAGGACACTTATTAGCTAATGAAGATGGAAAAACATAGAAGCTACTTGAGCTCTTATAATTCTGCCTGTGTGCATTACCTGTGTAATCCCCATTATTTGTTTAACATTCCCTGCCTTAAAACTCACAAATTGCTTTTTAAGGACTGGTCCTCTCTGAGATGCCTTACCTTTTTTTTTTTTTGTTTGTTTTTAAACTATTGAATAGGGAGGTCAGGTGCAGAAAACACATCATTCCAGTTTTCTCAGGTTTGCAGATAAGGGTAGAGGTGGTAGAGGGCAGGAAGTGAGCCAAAGCACCCTGAGCCCCAGTTTTAGCACCTTAACCACAAAACAAGCTTTCTCTCTAATTAGGCATGTGCCTGAGTAACTCGATGAATAGGGGTCTTCAATTCTTTCAGTAAAACCCTCTGTAGCAACACTTCATCTAGATAAGGGTAGTGGCTTTTTTCTCCTATGTAGTCCATTATTGAACAGTTTGAAGATGCTGAGTGTTTTCCTTAAAAGTTTGAACCTACTTAAAACTGACAACAGCATCAGTGCACATACACAAAAAATAAAACAACTTTTTTTTCTTCCTATATAAAAGCTATTCTCCACCCAACTAAAAGCCATGGCTTGCTGCTTTCCACAGAGGCTTGGTTGTCTTGCTAGATGTAACCCCCGAGGACTGTGTCGTGACTCCCACCTGTAACCTGAGAAGGATGTTGTCTTAAGCAAGACAGCTCCAAAACGGCTCTTTCTGACAAGCCATTCACATTGCAGGACCAACAGTGGCTTTGTTTCCACTGAACAAGCACAATCTGGGCAACAGCCAAGGCTGCAATATCCTAAGTAAATGGAAACTCAGAAGAGGGCTTAAAGCCTTGTTTCTGCTTCCTTCTGTATAAAGTGAGAAGTGTAAGGGGTGTTTCTCTTCTTTCTAGAGTTAATAAAAGTTTCCTTGAGCCCCTAAGGACGGAGGGGATTGTCTTAGAGCTATAAATCAGTCTCTTTTCATATCTAAGTCTGAGTAAGCTTCTGTGTTAAAACAGAGTCTCGTGTTCTTGTAGTTAAGAATCTTGTTCTTCATCTGAGCTTGACTCAAATTAACCTGGATGTTAATTTCCCTCTGACTTGGTGCCTTCTGGGCCTACATTTCAGGAGTCAGCAGCACCTCCTGGCTTACAGATCTGTGTGTACATTGACTGCACCTCAACTACAACCTGAAATCAAGCTAAAGAGACTGACATGCACTATTTCCATTCTGTGTGATGCCTGCCTTGGATGAGTTGCATATCCAGGCCTTGTGTCATGGTGGCTGATGGGCAGCAGCTTCTTTGTTCAGGCACAGCCAGTGTTAAACCAGTTGGGATCCAGATCTCAGCAAGCAACAAGGCAAAAGCCAGAAGGCATTCTTTGTTGCTACTAGTTACTATCTCACGTTAGCCAAAGTTCGCATCCAATTAAAACTTTTGACTTTGCAGAAATCTGGATATGGGTTTTAAGCGTGTGGCTCCTTCCCATTCCTTCTTCAGAAGAAAAAGTGCAACAGTAGCCACCCTTTTTTCCACTTGGAAGGAGGTGGTGAGATGATGGGTGCTGAGCTTAGATGTTGCAGCGCTGCAGTGGGTACCGGCACCAGTGCTGAACGCGTCATTTCCCAGCTCACGCGGGTGCCGCAGGACACCGCACCACCCCTGCGGGCAGCGCGCTGGCTGGAGCTCAGCAGCGTCTCGGAGCGGCCCGCCAGGTCCTGCAGGACGCAACCGAGGGTGCCCCCTTACGGGGAGCGCACCGGCCAGCCCGGCGCTGCAGACGGCCTGATTAAGGTAACGAGTAATTAAGGAACTAGGGAAAGGTGAGGCGGAAACAGGGAGGTAACAAGCTTTCCTCTCCGCCCTCTCCCACCCGTCGCCGGGCGAAGCGGGTCTTAAGATGATGGCTAAAGGATCACTTCTTTATGTTACACTTGCAAGGACAGGAAGCATTACATTTATTGCACCTTAAGGAAAGCATTGTACTACAGCAACAATCTCCATAATGATCACTGTAAAGCTGCTCCCTATTTTGTTTTTCTGAGGAACTGATTAAACTGACATAAGAGAAATTCCAGTACGGTTTTTTCGAGAAAAGAAAATTCCTTATTAAATATACTTCTGTGAACAAAATGTTAAGTGTTTCTGGTATTGCCATGAACATACAATTTGATTATCAAAATATTTGCAAGCAATATGTAAATTACCTTACTTCCATTGTTCCTCTGCTGGTAAAAAATCACTTTCCTGAAATGCACTCAAAACAAATACAATAACTTCATGTTGAACTACAGCCAGGTGAGGGTTTTCTTCCCTTCACCCTCACTACCCCCTTTGTCCCATGAGTTTCTGGATATGTTGCTAAGTTCCCTCTGCCCCTCTGGCATGGAAAGTGCTTAGGAACTTGCAGTACATCAGGAATAGTGGTCAGGCAATTTCTTCAGAATGACTGACCAACTGGGATGATGGGGTATTCTAGAGACCTTACAGTTATAGCATGACTTCCACCAAAAGAGACCTTGGCAGCTATCTGGACCAGCACAAAACAGAATAAGGATACTCAGGGCTGAGTCCAGCTGAATTATTAAAATCTTCATGGATGGGTATTTCACTGTCTCTCTAGGCCTCCTGTGGCAGCAAATTTTCTTTTACTTCTTCAATACATGGGGGCAAAATCACTGCAATAAAATTAGCAAGCTGAGGTTTAAACAGTGTCCCCTAGGCTTAATGAAAAAGGTCTGGGTCTGATCTTTCAGATGCTGTAATCCAGCAACTGTACAGGTACACTCTAAAGCCCATGGTATAGCTCACACAGAGAGAGGCTGAAAAGTTGACTTTGATTACTCAATGAAGTCTAAAGATAGGTCCCAAACTGAGTTTCCTTAGAGAAGGTCATTATCAAAGATGGCATTTGGTTCTTGTTTTTCCTCCCAAATCTTCCAATTCTGTAAATGTCTTTAAATTTTCTGTAGAAATTATAAAACTGATTATTTTTTACAAATATTTATTTATTTATTTTCAGTTGAAATGTCCATGTGTGGTGGTAGCTGGTATGATTAACAAGAATTGAATTGTGCCCCTCCATATTGGTTTTTTTGCCATATACACCTTAGCCCTCTGGGTGTTGTGCCCTTGAGTTTTGCTCCTGAGTACTGAGCAATGTGCACTACTTTTATCATCTACCTTAAAGGACTCCATGGCACTTCCTACTCATCTAAGGGAGATACAGGGAATCCGAGTCACCACTCACTTGGGGAGAGAAGTACACTCTTAGAAGGATTTAAGTATCAAAAACTACAGCTGCACCTAGCAGGAACTTCAAAGCCATCCAGATGTCCAACTGCCGTTCTGCTTTCTCACCACTTTTTGCCGTTTCTGTCAGAAAAAGTGTAAGACAAGAAGCTCCTGATCTCATGTCTTTTGAAAGTTATGAGGATCAAATTGAGGGAACAAGGGTAAAGAAAACACTCACTAAACTTCTGCAGAGTCAAGTAAAGGTGTTGACAAGTCAGCAAATATGATAAAACAGACTTGCTTTTGTAGTTCAAATGTATGGTAATGTATCTTTACAAAAATACTGGATTACACATCCGCAAACTCTAATCTCATTAGAGCTGAATTAAATTACAACAATTACATTATATAGCTCCAAGTAGAGATGTGGTTCAATTCACACTGCATAATTTATTTGTTTACCAGCTAGCAAGTGATAGAAACTTGCAGATTCTGAAAATGCATTCATGTCTTGCTGATTGAATCTGATGTCTGTTGTCACTGTGCAATAAAATTGGAAATTGCTTGGGATAGTTTAGATCCCACTTTACTCAACATTGCACACCATAATTTGACTCTGTAGCAAGCTAGGGACCAGTTGAGAGTTAACTTAACCCAGTTAACTGGGTCTTAATAAAATTAGTTGTGTTTCAAAGACAGCGCACCATTTGCTAGTATTTCACCGTATTGTATACCTCTTTCCAGCTTATTAAAGTGAGAAAGTTATAGAAAGTACTGACTTTTTTTGTTGTTTATTTATTTTTTTTTTTTTTTTTTTGTTTTGTTGTTGTTGTTTTCTTTTTTTTTTTAACCCTACACATTCTGATAAGGACATCTTTTCTTCATGTATCAGCCTATCTGTGTCAGAATTTAGATGTGACAGTGAAAATTTCATTTGACCTCCAAGAAAAGAAAGGATCCCTGGATGCAGCAGGGATCTGTAACATCAGCATGCAGTGGATGATTGAACGTATGACCATGTGCATGACTTGCCCTCACCAGTGTCCACTCAGTAGTGGCAAACTCACCTGGCAAAAAAGTATTTGCTGTAAATGCTAAACTCTCCTATAAACACAGTGTCTGTCAGCAGCAGACTCAGATAAAGACTAGATACCCTTTGTGCAGTCAGGGCCTCTCTTCTGGTGGCTGGGTAAAAAGTACTTGCTAATGAGGTGTAAATGAATGTTACCCAAAAATTGTGCCTGGGCTTTTTGATACTGCTACAGCTGTAATGAAGAATGGTAATGATTAATGCATAGTGTGGCACAGAGACCTACCATCTCACCCTTGCCAGCTGCTGCAAAATTCTGTGAAAGCTGTATTAGCGTGGAAAGTCTATCGATGGCTCCATTCTCCAAGAGCAAAGGAAAAAATCACAGAGGCAGAAGAGGGCCTGACAGTCTTGGTCCCCAGGAGTGAGCTGGAAGAGAGTGGCCAGTCCTGCTGGGCTGGCTAGGAAGGATGGGTAATGCCAAGCCAGTGGGCTGAGAGGCACGAGTGCCTCTTTAGGAGCAGGAGCATTGGGTTTTTGTTTAGGGGTGCAGGCTTGTCTCTGCCACTTCTTGCAGATGCCTGGGGTGCATCTGGCCTCCCCCAAGACCTGTGCTCCCTCCCAGCCTGAGGGACACTAGAGCTGAACACGTGGCTTGTCATCACACGGCCAACGCCACCTCTTAGCCATGGACCTACACGTGCACAGAGCCTGCACACGCACGGCCGCAGCCGGACGCTCCACCACAGCTGCCCCACACCTCCTGCACCGCCAGCCTCTCTCCAGCCACCCTCTGCCCTCCCGCCCTGCTGCTGCCCCTCCAGGACCACGCCACAGCCATGGGGGCAGCGTGACCCTGCAGTGGGTGGGAAGGAAGGTGCCACTGCCAGGTGTCCACCCAAGCCCGTGGTGTCTCGGTGGCAGTGCTGGCAGCCTGGCATCAAGAGCGGACAAGGCTGGCCCCTGTTCCCTCTGACCCAGTGCAGCCCAGCCCACCTCTGTTGGCCTTCCCATTCTGTTCTAAACATGAGGGAGGACATATGTCTTTACTACTCTCCCTGCTGGGTTTGCTTCATGTACCTGATGAACAGCTGTGGGGAAGCAGCCTGAGAGATCTCTTGAGCAGCCTCCTCAAAGCCTTCCAAGGCAACAGCAAACTGAACTTTATTATTGTTTGTTTGTGCCGTGTAATGACTTAATTTTTTTATCTGATGCATAGAACACCAAAATGGTGGTGGGTCATAGTCTTCTGACCCCTTCTGAGGCTGTTATTGAGGATCCTGAAGAGATGGCCACCCTTTACAGGTCCCTAATCACTGTGGAGGGGTGCAACTTTCCTAGATGTTTCCCTACAAGTACATATTTTTAAAGTATGTATATATTTCAATAGAGTAGGTTGCATGTCATAACGTAATGCAGTTTCATTGTATAGCTTCCATTGCGGGCATTTAACCCAGAATATGAATAAAAATCTTTGCAATAATCTTAAGTCATTAGATGTTTTTCTGTTATAAAAGTAGTTGGTTTATATCTCTAAGTGCTTTTTAAAATGCAACAGCAGAATCTCTTTTTAAAAAAATGGAAGTCTAAAGAGAATTTACCCTTGAATAAACAGAAAATTTCAAGGGAAAAGTTATATGTTGTTATCCTACTTTTCCCCTTTCTTTCTACAGTGTTTTAAGAAACAGGAGTAGGCAGCCAAAATGGGACTGGGTGATAGAGGAGTGTTTCTGCATAAACCAACAGCACCCAAGTTCAGTCTGTGCATGCTGTACCTTTGTAGTGCTTACCAAACAAGAGAGTCTGAGCACTTGGCAGAAATCTAATCAGAAGCAAGGAGCTGTGTAAGATAGCCTAAGCCAAATTTAAATTGTGTGCAATTAACATCAGGGGCTCTGTTTTTCCATCCCAACCTCTTGATGACCAGGCAGCCCTGTAAGTCGTTATCTTTAACCCACCAATAAGAACACAACAAACACTTTAAATTTTATTCTTTAAGCTTTTCCCTGAAGAATGCTTTTCTGGATTTGTCTATGTTTTCATAAACTTGACATGCTTCAAAGGCTTGCTTTAGCCTTACAGGACAACAACTTTTTCTCACTGACTAGGCAGGATTCTGGGGCTCCTAGGAAGTAAAAAATAGTGGATTGCTTTTTCTTCTTGGAACTTTTGCAGGAATGTCAGAATTGCTGAAGCTCTGGGTTGGGTCTGTCAGATAACTTTGGCAAATTCTCAACGTGATTACTACAAAATAATACAGTACTGGAAAGGAAAACCCATTAGAAAAATAATAGTAACTAGTATATTTTTTATCTCTTGATGCATACAATTTACCAAAAAAATAAAATAACATAAAAATATTCATTGGATACATTTATGACTAATGAATAAAGCAATACAGGTAAAGCAAGATGGAGATCAGCTGGTTTCACTATAAGCTCAAATTACTGAAAATTGTTCCCCTCTACAGGCAATAAAATTTTGTTTTTCTAACTACCCCATAAAATACAAAAATGGGGACCTCTTTTTGCAAAAGTTGAAAGGCTATTGCTTTTAGCTGTCATTTGCACTGGTTAAAATTAAAAGTGCAAATTTCTATGCACTGAAACATGCACACAAACCCACTGCTCTGTACATTGTCTATTTTATGTCCATTTTCTGGATACTGTCAGATAAAAGAAGAACACTTCTAGCTTGTGAAGGTGTTCTTAAAAAGCAGCAAAACACACCAGACAAGAAATCGTAAATTAATCTGCCAAAAAGCAGGAAATTAAAATGTGTTTTCTCCTCATATCTGCAAAATTTAATGAAGCAAGCCTCTCTACTTCAAATAATGAAAATTCAAGAACCAATCCCCTTGTTTCCCCAGTGATGCGGCTGGTTTAGGAAGAGAAAATTTTCTGTAATAACAACATACTTTCTCTTAGTAATTTTTATTTTTTTAGCAACTAGGTTTCTCTATTTCATTTTTTTGTTGTTGTTGTTTGAAAAAGGAAATCCAAAAAAGTGCATTTTATAAAATGAAAGCAGGTGAGATATTTATCATCTCAGAACGCCAGAATCTGCACACCAGTAAAATGTTCTGAAAGACTGGTTGTGGGCCATGGTAAATGCAGCACATGCAGACTTATCTTCCACACCACCACTATTTGGGATCTCTCCCACTACAGAAATAGGAGATGGTTGTCACAGAGAAGTAACACTAACTTTGCCTCTGGTTGTGTTTATTTTATGTAAGGTACCACTGGGTTGGAAGATGGTAGTGGAGAGTGCTGGAAGGGCCAATGGACAGCATGGCCAGTGGGACCACGGTGCCATGGCCTTGCAAACGTAAAATCTGTTAATCGAAGAGGCATGAGCTGCGATTCAGGAAGCCCAGGAAGAAGTAGGAGGGAGGAAGCTGAAGCTGGGTGATAAGGTGCTGCACTAAAGACTGAAGATAACAGTGCTGGAGGATAACAGGTGTATTTCAGCCAGTTTGGCAAAGAAATGAGCGATACACATGTACTCTTAATGGAGCTGCTCTCTGGTGTCCGAGATCTGCCTGAAAGGCACAGAGTTAGTTCTCTAAGCTCTTTATGCCTCTCAGCTGGTGGTTCAACATACTGTGTCTGTCACCTCAGTATATAAAGCCCTGGTGCTGCCATCACTCAATGAAATGCAGTGTTGCTCCTGCTGAAGTCAACAGAGTGAAGCAATGTGGCTGCAAAAGCCTTTGTGGTGTGGGCAAGGAGCAGCCAGCTCATGGCGCACCGGGGAGGCAGCTGCTGAGCAGCCTGGTGTGTGTGCAAAGCAGCTTCCCCAAATAAAACCTGACAACTGAAGCTGCTTGTGAGGCCTCTGGAGCACTGCTGTATGCCTTACGTCCTGGGTCACATGCTGAAATCCACGCCATGAAGCAGTCATGTGCGTGCTTTAGTCCTGTGGAAGTCAAAGGGAATTAAAAACGTCTTCAAAGTTTGGCATGTGCTCCAGCACCCCTTTGCCCCGGAGGCACACGGTCATTTTGCTGTCCTGCTGCAGGGACATTTCTATCTCACAACAGCTTGCAGACAGCAGTAATCAAGACAAGGGCTCATAGTACTTACTGCTGCATTTTAGCCGTGTTCAGAAGGGAGCGCATTCCATCTGAATGTGTATTACACCTCGGAGCAGCAACTGCCCTAAAGCTCCCAAATTTTCAAAGAGTTACATGGGGATTTATCCAGCCAAATCCCATTATAATCAATGGGAGCTGAGTGAATAATTACACTGCAGTTCTTTATAAATAGTGGGGAAGGTTGCCAATTATTGCTGATTATGATGCTGACTTCTTGTAGATATAGTTTCGCGTGTCTATTGGGAACCGCACTTAGACCACCGGTTATTTCACATATCGGTATAGTTTCCGTATTTACTGTGCATATCACTTCAAAGAACTGAGGCTGATGACTTCTGGTCCACTGTGTAAGCAGTCCGTCTCCTCTCCATCTCCTGTTGTTTCCTTTCACAATCCGAGTAACAAAAAATGGTGGTGTAAATAGAACTCCAACAAAGAGGTCTGTTGAGCCTGTAATGCTCCCCTGAAAGGAGGCTGTCTAAGGGATGAATGGAGCAGCCTCAGCCGAGAAGTAGCAGGGAAATAGATGACTTGGCATTGGACAGTGGCAGCCAGCAGGGTGCATATGCCCAGTGTAGTGACAGATAATGGTTAAGCTAGTCAGTTGGAGGGCTAAATGAGAGTACATTGTCTAACCCTGTAACCGTAACTAAATTGTAACCTGAAAAGAGTTTATAAACATCTGGCTGCTGGCCCATCACTAGAACTTAACAGCTAAATCGGAGGTGCAGAATTTTTTAAGGCTGCTAATTGTTATTGGACGTATTACTGTATTTCAGCAAATTAATTGCATTTCAAGATAGTAGAGAGTATTGCATTGCGGTTAAAGCATCTCATTTATGATTGACGCTATTTCCATATGGAAATAGACATTCATTTGGAAACACATTTTGGTTTCATGATATCTTGCTACTGATTTTATAGCTCTGCTAAGTATTTCATACAGAACTCTAGTTCAGTGGTACACCTTAATGTCAGTAATTATTATGTTCATGTCTTTATCCAGATCCTCGTCTGTTTAAACTTGAATGGAGTAAGCGACACATCTATATCTTTAGCTATCTCACAAATTTAGCAGCACAAGAGCACATTTCCCTGTATGCTCCTATTTTATTTTAATATTGCTATTCAGTAACAATGAGAAGTATATACTGGTTAGACTAATAATTAGCATGTGACCTCCTCTGCAGACTAGCTTTTCAAGCTTTTTATAGCTTCCATTATTAATAGGACAGCATCTATGTGCACCAGATTTGTGTTGCAAATACCTACAATAGTTAGAATAAATTTCTAATTACTGAAACAATGCACTGTAGCAGTACCAAGCGAAATTCCTGTAAGCTACAGGCTTGCTAATTGTTTCCTTTAGTAAACCTAATTTATAGGGCTGTGCAAATAGTTGCTGGGTTTAAAGTATTTTGGCAGCTGAGCTGCAAAGAAAATGCTATGGACTGAATGGAAACTTAATTTCTTTAGAATTGTTAACACAGCACAAGGATTGATTTGAGGTTATAGAAACATTTTTTAACACCTGGCAAACTGTTTCATTTGGTTTTCATGTACATTTAATAAAAGAAAAGGATTGGATCATAAACATGAGAGGGAAGTAGTCCCAGCTCTCCCATTTTATCTGCTGTTTGAGTGAGTAGGGCAATTTACCCAGGATGTTAATTGCTTAAATTCAAGACTCCAAACCTCTTCAAACTTTTTACTAAAATGTTTGCCTAACACTTGGATGAAAGTCTTACTGCAGGAAATAAAGTATTCTGAGGTGGAGCTCTGTTTCTTTCCTAGGACATCTAGATTTGAAAAAATAATCCAAATGGATCAAGCAAGTAAATCAGAATTTGTGGGTCAGGTTTCTTGTGCTGAATCCTCTCTGTTTGTGAGTCTGATGTGGGACCACAGCACTGACGCAAGAAAGAGACTCAGGATAAGAGAAGGGCTCTGACCCCTCTACTTCATGTCCTCTCACTACTGTGCAAAGTGAGTAACAGAGTCCTCTGGCCATAGGCTTATTCTTTCTCTTTCCAATTGATTCCATAATTTTATGAAATTTGGAGCATACTCCCCATTCGAGTGTGTAGCTACCAATTTCTCTGGTTACTGGTTAAGGTCTCAATGTGCACCGAGACATAGAACACAGAGGGGTAGAGATGACTGATTTGAACCTGGGTCTCCCATGGCCTGGAAAACTGTTTGCCATCTTTTCTCACTTTTCTCTTTGAGAGTGCATGAGTGAGTATAGCTAATGACAGTGGTTGTGCAAATCTGTTACCAAAACTGGAATATATAGTTTCAAAAATGTCCACTGCCAACCTTGGAAATGAAAGGGAAACAGCACTAGGTGAATTTCCTCAATTTATTTGAGTCATCCAAACCAATAAACCATATAATGAAAAAAATGTTCAGTCAGCTGTACTTGATTAATGAAACTTCTCACAGTGTGAAAATTGACAAAGATCTTGGGTGTTCCATTTATCTGAAATTGCTATCAATACTATAACTTTTATAATGCTTTTTGAAGAGGCTTTTCCTCTGGAAAATCTCAGAGCAATATTGTACATTTGGGGAAACTTGTTTAAAAAAAACTTGCAAAAGCATTTATATTTTCTGCTGTTTTCTAGTTTGTTTGACTTTTTTATTGGATCTAGACTGAAACCAGCAACTAACAAGTTTTCAAATTTTCAGTCTTGCAAATTTTCAGTCTTTCTGAAGACTGTGTGTTTTTGATAGACCTTGGGTTTTCTTACTGTCCTTTAACATACTTATGATTTAGCCATCCCAATAAAGAACTTTTGGGTCTTTTTTCCCCCTCTACTTTTTACAGGACCAAATAAGATTTACTTGAGGACAGGTCTGCTATGTCTTTGTTGCTTTACACTGAATGTATCTAGAGGAAAGTAAAATACAAAAAGAAGGCACTTTGCCAGGCACGGATATAACTTTTGTTATTCAGGTTCTCAAGGTCAAGTCTAACAAATCTAACTCTTCCCAAAGATGAATATTTTCTTTCCCACACCCCTTGCTTTCTTCCCCATCTGCAGCCTCCCTGCTAGCTGTAGCATTTATACCATAACACTGAGAATGAGCATGAAATGTCACACTAACAATTCCCTTCTAGGGTGCTAGTGGCAGATGACTTGAGGACCATGCAAGGCCTTGCCCCAAACTGGGGGTTTGCAGTGACCTTTTGCATCCCTATCACTAAAGATAAACGTGAAGAACCAGCCCTCCTCCGCCTTCCCAGGGATCTGCGCTCTTATCTCTAGTCATTGCTCATCAACACTTTTATCTGTCAAAACCCTCTCTGCTGCCCTAGCAACAAGCATCCAGGCTCTTTTCCAGCTGACATAAGCTTCCTGCCACCTTTTGATGACAAGTGCTTCCAACATTTCCAGCTGTCAGGCTTTCCGCATCTGCTCCACATGTCACCAGGCTGACTTCATTGAACTTTGGGCAGCTTTGCACTTAGCCAGTTGCCTGACACTATACTATGAGAATGACTTTATCCTGACCACAGTAACTTCTCCACCTCTTTACATGTCCACACAGTGACAATCAGGGTTGATGTTTTTTTCTTCCCAATAGCTTTTGCTATTACATTTGTATATAAATACGTGTTTTATTTGGACTTAGCGAGCTATTGCATTTTAGCTATCAGCTATATTGGAGCAGTGGCTTCAGTAGGGCTCCATTATATCTACTCGCAATGCTTCTCCTCTACTTGGAGTTTGAGCAGGAGTGGCTCTTCTGAATCCTTGGTGTCCTTGACTTATACATAGCATGAAAATTAGAAAATAGATTCTCTTGCTGTTGAACATTCAGACTCTTCAAAATAGTCAATGCTGGTACCTCTGTTTCTATTAATGTATATGGAATTTTACTGCTTATTTCCCTAGGACCAGCTCTAGGCCATCATTCACACTTCATTAAGTTCACCTAGAATATGTGTTGGTACCAAATTCCCTGGTAAATTTTGCCCTCTTTTTTTTAACTCCTGTCTCTACACTATCCTTTCAATAGTGTGCCAGAAAAGAAATGCATCAGCCAGATGAGAATCTCCCACTGAAGTAGATTATGCCATTACAGTATTCACCAGCACCTCCTTATCTCTTTCTTGAGTACTGCTGTGTGTAAAGTTTTCCACAAGTTCTTCTAGATGCTTTTTCTCCTTGAGAGGATCAAAGATAGAATGAGTGTGAGAGATGGACAAGCAGGAGGAGAGTTCAGCTGGCAAATGCTGCAAGCCTGGGCCTCGAGGTGCTCAGCCTTATCAAGACTACCATAAGATGAAAAGCTATATTTTTCATGTCCAAGATGCAGGTGTGCTGAGCCCTGCCCTGCAGATGGTCATTCGACTGGCATCTCCTGCCTGCTGCTCTCCTGGCTTGTGGGAGATCAAGGGCTGGAACAGCACCCCAGCCCTGGCTCCTTGTCATGAAGAGAAGGTCCCTGGGGGACCCTTTAATGTGCTCCAGAGACAGGCTATACCAAGATGAAACTGATACTGCAAACGCTTTAGCTGCCCTCACCAACTTACCTTGGTGCTGGGCAAGCCACAGCAGCAAATCAAGACTGAGCCTGCTGTAATATACTTGTTTCTTTGCAAATGTCTGGGCTGAGGGCCTGTTTTTGAGGTGCACTTTATGTGACCTCCCTGCATTGCTTGGTCCCCAAGCAGACATGGAAATGGTGCAGCCATGGAACTGGGTAGGTGCCCTGCTCAGCTGCCAAACTCATCACAAGCCACTCATGGTATCTAGCTGTTTTCATTCAGGGCTCATTTGGGGCTGGGTAAAAGAGCTGAGCCCACACACTGCCTTGTGTGATCCAGGAAGATGGTGGAAACACAGTTGGTAGTGGGGTGCAGAGAATGATAGCTCTCTGGAGCAGCTCACATTTGGATACAATATGCAGACAATAAGTGTAGTTATTGCTGGGTGAACTTCACCCTAATGTAGGTTGTGGCACTTTACCAACATAGATGTCCTATATTGCAATCCACGTTCTAGATGTCTCTGGTGATCCTTTTGAGTTTCACATGCAAGGAAATGCATCTCTTTCATCCATTTTGAGATCAGCTCGGCTGGTTAGAGCATGGTACTGATAATGCCAAGTTCACTGGTCTCATTTCTGTATGAGCCATTCACTTAAGAGTCAGACTTGGTCATCCTTGTAGGTCCTTTCCAACTCAAAATGTTCTGTAATTCTGTGTACTCTAACTATACTTCTAACTTTTATACTACTCCTTGCTATGTACTAGTGAGTTGCAGCAGTTGCAAGGCAAGTCTTAACAATTAATGTAGTTTCCAGCTGTATTGTGTTGTAGACAGAAGAATTTAATACAAATCTTTTCTTGTTCATCTACTGTAGCAGTACAAAGTTGTGAAGGATGCTAGTCTTTCTAGCAAGGTTTCTAAAGCTTAGTTCTGAATTGAGGGACTGATTTCCATGCAGTGTTTTCTTATGAAGGCAAACCTAGCTTTAGAATTCCAGAGGTACCTTATGAATTTACAAAGTCTGTTTCGGTGGGGAAGCAAAGATGTCGTATTTCAGCTCTTCGAGTAAGTATTGTATTCTAGTCAAACGTTGAAACAAAAGAGTAAAGACAAATTTATCATTTCACATGTGTGGGATAGATTATAATACAACTACTTGCTAATATTTTCAGCAGTCTAGGTCCCATTTCCAAAATCCCTGGGTGCCAGGTACATTAAACTCTCTAAAGATGTCTTGCAGCCAGATTTTTAAGTATATGTGGGTACCTCAAGAAACAGAGAAGCTTCTGTAGGCATCTAACAGGATTTTAAATGCCTTCTTACATTGTTTCCAACAAAGTTTTTTTTTCTTCCTTCTGTTGTGTAAGTTACTTTAAAAATCAAAACCTAAGAAATCTTGAAATCTTTGAACTGGTGCTTTAGTAGATAGTTTGAAGATCCATCTCTATTTAAAACTCCCCATTGTATGAAAAAAACCCCCAAACAACCCACCATTCATATCACTGGGATGATTGCAGTGCTACAGATCACAGAATGTAAATGAGACAACTTTTTCCATATCAAGGAATTCAGCATCTGAAGGTAACAGGCTGTGTGAGGCAAATAGATTATTTTGAAATTATTTTTCTTCCCTTGTTGAAAACAAATTATTAAACCTCCTAATTCTTAAATTACAGTCTTTTCTTGTCTTTCCTGATTCTTTTCTGGGGGGAGTTGCCCTAGTTCCTGAAATTCTACCTCTCAAAATGCTTTTGCCTTACCTGTTACAATTAAGCTATTGTTTTGCTTAGGAAAGTGGCCTGACTTAATTCAGGTTTGTGCCTCAGAGTAAACTGAAATGATTAATAGCTCTGCGTGTGCCTAATGATGTGAGCCCTGCAGCCACTAAAGCACCTGTCTCAGTGTGTAACCAGCCAGGGTTCCCTACGGTGCATGGCTGGAGATTCACATAACAAAAAAGGCAATTAGACAATGTTAGGGATTTGAATTTAACTAACAATGCAGGGAAATTGCCAGGGAAGGATTAGTTACCTCTTGCCTGATAAAAACAGGTATCACTGGAAAACTCTTTAATTGTCCTTCCATAGTGGCTCCATATGGAAAGTTTTATGTCTAATGAAGACTGTCAGGGTTAAGCTCTGAAAACAAAGATCTCGAAAGTTGAAAGTGTTCTTAAATCAGCATTTCTGTTACCTTCTTAGGTCAGTCCTAAATCTGCCAGTTGCTGCTAGTTTTGGCCGTGCCTCTAATGGCAATCTGTTGCGTCCAAACAGAAAATTCGCCACAATTCTAGCATCATTTTTGTGGTCTGAAAATTACTCCAAAAGGATGATCTGCAGCATCTGGGTTTTGAAAGAGCTGCATTAATAGTATTGCCTTAGTCTTAGAAGGTATATAAGTCCTTTCTTGTGTCTGTCCTGTAAGACACTGACCATACCTCTAACTTGTGCTGGTCCTTCTGGCCGGACAGCTGCCCTCTGTGTGTTTGGTGATTGGTTTTGAAGTTAGCTCCATCAGCTGCTCCACAGTGCAGCTTTCTGTGTTGGTTGGTTATTTTGATCAGTTGTGAGAGCAATGGGCTGGCTGGCTGATTGCTGAGGTGTTCCTCCTGGCTGGGTGACAGGCTTGCTGGCTGACCCCGACCAACTGGCTTTAACTCCAGTGGGGGATAGCGGCTAATATTTTCCAAGGCATCTAGGTGATTTAGGAGCCCATGGCTCACCCTGAAAGCAGTTGATGCATTTGGAAAATGTTACTCTATTAAACTCACCCCAAAGGAATATAGTGTGAGCTAATTTATGTTTGTAAGAGAGCTTGGGGTCTTGGATTCCTGTGATGTGAATATCTCGCACTCTCCTCTTCGTACAGAGGCAAACAAGATCCATTCCTGTGGTTGTTTCACCAGACAGTCAGGCTGTATTAAAACTACATGTGCTGATAAGAAAGAAACTTCTAGATAAATCATTTGGCAGGTCAGCTTCGTTACTGAAGCCTAGAAATAAGAACTTCTGGCTCCAGTAACAAAAGCCTGGCTGCCCAGCCTAAGGAAGGCTGTCTACTGATCTGATAGCATTCAATCCATCGCCCTTCCTCTGGCACTGCCAACTGTGGCCACTTCACAAAGGCTGTCAGAGCTGGCAGGTTTGGTGAGGATGGCAGAGGGCTACGAAAGCAGCCAAAGCTGAACTGCTCTGCTGGCTGCAGGGAGTTGATCATGTCTCAGCAGGCACCCAGGGGACAATGTGGTGGTCCCTTCCTGAGTCTTGGTGGCTGTGCTCTTGGTTGATACCCTTGATGGCTGAAGAGAGGTAGTGAGACATCTGAAAGAGGATTGAGAGATGTGCTTCATGGCCCAAGATCAAAGAACAAAGGGTTGTAACAACAGGGAGATATGCAGGAGACCTGGTCAGCAAGGGTTTATTTTTGATTCTTGCTCACATATTCCTTAAATATCTTTATATTCTCCTGCTGCAGAATAGGTATAGTGGCCTGAGCCAACCAGCATGTGTCTGTGATGCTCCTTGTGGCATCTAACTGCCCTCCTGTCCTCAGAGAAATCATTAATTAAATTTACATGTCTCTTGCTGGATTTTCCACATAGGTCTTTTTAAATCTTGAGCTGGTCATTAGGAACTTTGTGGCTTGTGTGTAGTTATACTGCATGAGTTCTTTAATAAACCATTCTGAGGGCAAAAGTGTCTGCATGAGAGGGGTGAGAGATGGGGTAGGTGGCTTCTCTGTGGGTGTCTGAAGTGAATGAGAAGTGAGGGAGAAAACAAAGGATTAAGAAATAGTTAAAGGATAAAGAGAACCATCAATAAGAAAGAAAGGAAAACACTGTGAGGAATATTGCTGATGGGTTTTAAATTTGAATTTGGGCAGACATTTTTTTTTACACACTTGAGGGGAAGAAGTTGGAGGGAGCCTTGTTTGCTGTTATGCTTTCAAATTATAATCTAAGTGCTGCCTTGATTATACATCATTCTGATTGCCATGGGCTAGTGATTAGGGCATAAAACTTGGAGAAAAAAAAATACTGTTTTTCTTGACTGTAAAAGACGTGCTGGGTGGTTTTGAATGAGTTATTTCACTTCACTGTGCCTCATTTTCCTGATCTGCAAAAGAAGGATATTAATGCCTATTTTTGTGAAGGCAGTCTGAGAAACTAAATGGAAACTTCTGTATAAATGTCAAGTGTCATTATTATTGTTATTAAACTAATCCATTGTAGTCAGTTGCTTTTATAGTTTTTATGAAAGCAAATACAATGGAAGCTACATAATTGGCTGCATAAAAGCATTGTTTTATTTAGAAAAAGACAAAAAGTGTCTGAAAAAATGCAGCAGTGGGTTGCCATTTTCCTCAATTGCAAAAAAAACTTTGTTATGAGTGAACCATACCAGGTAATAAAGTTACTCTGAAGTATATGTGGCAAAATTATGAGAAGTAACAGGCTCTGATAATTTTTTTTACGTTTGGCTCACTATTTTCCTGGCACAGTCAATGATTTTCAGTTATTTTTGAACAAGTAAGAGTAAAAATGTATGTGTTTACTTCTTTGCCAGCATCTGAGAAGTGAAGTTTCCTCAGGCTGTGACTTTAAAATCCTAATTTTCAGTTGAATAGTTTGTAATATCTGGCTTTTACACCACTAGAAACAGTACAACAAACATTGACACTTCTTGGTGAGGTGGATGTGACCCATCTTTAAATACAATACTGTTATAACAAGGTAATGAAACTTTGGGAAAAGGTGAATCCCATTACTCTTCACATTTGCCACAATCCTGTTTATCTGAAAGGTAATCCTACCCCTGTCAATTCACCTCGAGAATGGATAGTCCCAATGATTCAGCCAAGGGCCACATGCAGAAGGCTTTATCAGTAGGGCACCTGTACGGCAGATTAATCTCTTAATCCGGGATGCTGATTATACTAACAAAATTGAATGTTTGCCAGTTTAGTTTGTTCTTTTCCTGAATTTGTCCTGATATGAATAGGATTTTGCTGGTGTAATTGCGTTTATGTTGTGATAGAGGAAGGGAAATGTGGTATGGGGTTTTTCTTTAAGACAGGGGACTGTTGATCATAGGTGTTATGTCTTCATACATTTAAGTAATTTGGCAAAAATCTATTATGTGGTCTTGGCCTTAACACGACCCCAGAGTGAGTAACTTGTGACCTGTCTGTCCTCATCAGCATCAGCACTGCTGCCTTCTAGGACAGCCCAATTAAGATAATTTTATGGCTCCTGTAGGACAACTTAGTATCTGTAAGGCAGGCTGTGTGCAACAGTCTTGGCTGTTCATTTTGAGTTCCCAGTGACTGCACTGCAACAACTGCCTCTTCAAAGTGCTTCCCACCACGGAGCACACAAGCCTGTTTTCTGCAGGTTCACCTTCAGACAGCTCCTCTGTGTCTGTGAGCGTGTCCCCTTTAAACCCAAGGCTGTTTAGGTACAGGCATTACACCATATGCTGAGGAAAATGAGTAGAGTGATAAAACACCTGAATGCAAATGGCCCTGTAAGATGATGGACAGAGTGCTGGTGTTAAAATAATTACACCATAACATGAAAAGAGTCAAATCTGTTTCCTGGTAAGTCAGGTTCATTCAGAAGAAATGTTTTAATGACATTTCAGCAAGGTCTTTAAATACAGATACCATGTCACAAAATAATTAAGAGCCAGTTTGAAATGGAGATTTCGTTTGATAACTGGTTACTTTTTTCCCTTTTTAATTTTTTTTTTTCAATTCTTGTACTTTTGAGGACCTTTGTGAGGATTGCTCTTTTCTTGCATGGTCAGTATCCCACCACTGTTTGTACCAGGTGTAGTGAATGTATTAAGACTGTGGGAGAGGGCAAATAACTCATTTTGCTAAAACAGTGTACGTGTTGGATCTTTACTTTTCATCTTTTGATCCTGATGATGAAAAATAACACTAAATTTATGAAAATAATGTAATTTTTTTACTTTACAGAAAAGTCTAGTGTTAGATTTGCACTCTGTCAGTGAAGAGTTAACATAAAATGTTGTTCTTGGGAATATGGGACTGCTCATCCTGTCAATGAAGCTAAGAATAATTTTTTGTGTAACGGCACTGGGAAGCAAGACTGTATTTCAGGGTAAGTACAATAAAATTCAGGCAATATTCTTCATCAGAAAACATTTGTAAGAAAAATGCTGAAAAACATTCATTTAGTTACACTATTAGGTAGGCTTTATTTTCTTTCTCAATCAGAATAGTGAGTGTACATATGCATAAAAAAATGCCTTGCTCTACCATTATTCTGAATTGCACGTTGCAAATGACATTTTTCTCCTAAATATGCCTTTTTAAAGAAATGGAAAGATGAATTTAATTCTTAATACAGTGGTCTCATTGCAATTCCATGTCAGGAAAAGTCCTTGGAGAAGATGAGAAAATGCAGGCAGTCAAACAAAGGAGCCACAGAAAAGAAGCCTCATCTCCAAGAGCTCAACAGACACATATTAAAATGAACTGACTGAACCTCAGTCCTACGTCTTGTGGGCTCATCTTCGGGGAAATGAGGTCCACTACAGATTTTCTGATTGCAGCACTAGAGGCTTCCTTGTGCTTTTCTACTGGCCACTTAGGATGGAATGACAAACTCTGCTTTGCCATGACAAAGTCCAGTTGGACGTTTTTCCTCCAGTTCCCCCAAAATGGATTAAAGTGAATACAGACAGAGACAATGAGTAAACTATGATGTAAAGTTTATATACAAGAATATAACATTTATCTGGAGTATTTACAAGGTTAATTAAACCAATATTTTACAACTCTTTCAGATTAACCACTAGGTATATTACAGTTAGGCTACAGATGGTTTGATTACCAAAATAATTAAAAAAAAAAAGTTGCATTCAGATCAACCAGCTCCAAAACTTGTTGTTTTTTGCTCTTTTTTTTTTTTTTTTTTTTTT
>VYZR01107592.1:2773-15433 GCA_013400675.1 Oxylabes madagascariensis | reverse complement strand
TTAAAAATTATTTTTATTTTAAAATGCAACGAGAAGACATTCTACAAATGATGGAGTGAAGCTGTAAGAACAGCAGGCATGTGCTACTAATGTTGAGTCTTCCTGCAAAGCTGAGCAAGAAAAAATGTGCAAAATCCTGGTGTTTTAGGCAACTGCAGGAATCAGATAATTTTAAGCAAGAGATCTTTCAATGAATTGTTATCCCACAACATCCTGCTTGTACCAAGATGCAGCACACACAAGACAAGTTGTAAAACACTCCAGAAAACCTGTCAGCTTGAAATATTAACCTTTCCTGAGCAATTTAAATTCAGTGTAATACAGTGCCATGAGTAAAACTTCTAGGTTCAGGTTATGTCAATTTTCCTTATAGAAACCAAATGTCTGACTCCTAAAAAGTTAACTGTCAGTACATGGAACTCTATTTTCATGTATCAAAGTTAATTCATAATTTGCAACAAAGAGTTTGCATTTTTGAAGGACTTATGCATAGTTTATGCAAAGGTATCGACCTGAGTATACTCAAAAGATACTCAGGAAAATTTGTGTAGAGCAAGTCTGACATTTTCATGTTTTTATTCGAAAGCAAAATATATTCATAAAACAGATCAGCAACACATTAAGTGAGGGCCGATTTCCCTTCTCTGTCTGCAAACTGAATATTGGTTCATTACTCTAAAAACCCAAAAATAAAATTCAGTGTGGTCTTGAAAAGACAAAAAGCAGGAAATGTGGAAAAAGTTCAATTATTTAGTTCTTATTTATGTGAATAAGATCAAACCAAGATGGGAGTGCTGGTTATTTTAAGCACTTGACAGCACTTGTTTTGAAAGGTTCCCATAATGAAAAACAGCAAGCATTCCAGCAACATACTGCTTTAGAACATTGCTGAAGAAAACAAAACCACAAATAAACCATCCTCCCCTAAAAGTTCAAATTTGATTTCATGTTGTAGGCTACAAAGATTTCTTGCTTATGCTGCATTTAGCTCTGAGAACAAAAAAGTGCTCAAGGCTGCCATAGTAAATCTGACATTTGCACTTAAGAGTATAAGCCCATTAATGAGGGTTCTGCTGAAAAAAGTACCCAGAAATTATAAAAGGGAACAGCTGTGAGTACTGAATACACATTTGAGAACAAAAGAAACCCTCAGGGCTCAATCCTGAACGACACTTCTCTTGGTACACTCACTACATTTCTAGGTCCAGGGTGTCTCTTACAAAGTTAAAGTTTCCTCATGGAAGCCTCTGAGATACAGAATTGCTGCTGCTGAGTTACCTACAAGCTGCCACACACCAACTGCTGCAGCTCACACAACTTAGGACATGCAAACACCTTCTACTGCGCAGATAAATTCTTCTAATAATGACTCAGTCTCTTGTAAATAAACTGCAGCTACTCATATTACTCCAAGGCAAGCGCTAACACAAAGCCACATGGCAAACAGTTACCTGTTTCCAGAGGTTGAATCGTTCCTTCTAATGAAGGATCTGACTCTAAAAGCATATATAATTAACTTTTTTCTAGAACACACTCTATCATTTTCAATCTTTACAACCTCACATCCAAGCAGAATAATCTAAACCACAAAACCCAAGGCAGAATCAAATTTGCTGAAATGGACCTATCTTTAATCCCAAGCCACAAACACAGTTTTTCCAGACAGAGAAAGCCCAGCAGCTGAGGATGGGAAAGGCAGCAGTACAGCACACAGGCAGAGGTAGCCCTCAGGAATCCCAAAGGGAGAGGAAGGCTGGGAGGCAGCAGGGACCAGAGCTGCAGCCAAACCTCAGGGGCTGGGCAGGAGGAGAGGCTTTCCCACCCTCGCAGCAGCAGATGTACTCCAGCCAGAATCCACTGGGTTCCCAGGCTGCCAGCACAGAGCTTCAGACATAAGGGAGCCTCCCTTGGAAAGTGGGTGTGCAGATCCCCTCCAGCCAACTCAGTCTGACTCCCATCACATCCCACACTGTGCTCATCCAAGAGCCTGTGATTCTCAGGAAGAGTGACCTTTTACACATTTAATAAACATGAATATTATCCCTATGACTCAGACAAACAATGCCTCTACTTTTCACTTTTTACCACTGGCATAAGATCACTTGACTAGAACTGATGAACAAATTTGTTGCAAATAGGCCAACCCTGTGAGACAGCAATCCCCTCCAGATCACCGGGGGGTACACTGAAGTTAGAAGTGCCTCTTACTAGAAAACTGCAGAGAAACATGGCAAAAGCATTGGCTCACTTTCCAAAAGAAAATTCAGTAATTAAATGGGAAAAAAAAGGTAATTTAGTTTAATGAAAAGGATTTCAAAACCTACTTTTCCACATTTGAAAATTGGGATAAGACGAAGACTAAAAGAACAGGGCTATTAAATGAAAGAAATCTTCATATGAAGTTAACTTGTTAACTGCCTAGGGAAGCACAGAGGAAGTTAATTTGTCTATGAATTTTGCATATGCTGAAGACTGCAACAATTCTGACTGTGCCCCAAGTAGCTACAGAGCACCTACAGAAAATACACAGAAGTTAACCTGATTTTAACCTGATTCTGCTCCCACAGAATCTCTTCCCACAGTGCCTTCCACAGTGAGACAACCTCCCATGCAGTATTTGCTGTTTAGAGCATCCACCCCCGCCAGCACCCCAGTCTGCAGAGCAACAACTGGGACTACCACGAGACCTTCCCAAGAGGAATGCCAGCCCACAGCAGGGCAGCCTGGGCTTGAGCTTTGAGATGACAGATCATCCCCAAATCCAGCTCCTTGGCAGAGGGAGCCAGGAGAAGATGCCACCTTGCACAGTCAGGAACAAACCCTGCCCACTCTCAGACTCCAGGGGCAGTCTGGTGCCAGCCTGGATGTCAGAGCTTCAGAGAGCAAGGCAGACCATCACAGACCTCCCACAGGCAGCTCATGAGCACCAGGGGCAGCTCCTTGCCAAAGGAAGCTCTTCAACACATCTTTAACACTTCCCAGCTGCATCAGTGCAGGCAAATGTGGCACCATTTCCACTTTGCCCATCCATATGAGGAGTACACCAAAAACCACCTCTGTGTTCCCTCTAGGCAATGGGATGGAACCAGTGGTTTTCCAAATGGAAGACAAAGCAAAAAGCAGTTCCTTGTTCCCAAAGCCTTCTCTGCAGCACTCAGCATCTGCTCCCAAACTCGTGTCACCAACTTAACCCCAGCCAGCACAATGCAGGCAACCCTTGCACTTCTCAGCAGGAGCGTCAGGAAATCACCACAGGAAACACAGTGAAGAAAACAGGCTGGAGGCAAAGACTAAGTTCCTCTATTAAAATCCAATACTGCAACTGTCAGTAGATAAAAGAAAAATAAATCTGAAGTGTATTCCTGTACCAGTGCAGTTCTACAGCTGTTTTGTAAAGTAGAAGCAGGAGTCAAGGACAGCAACTAGAACATTGAGCTGCTTCCTCCTCCTCCCCATCCCCAAAGGAATTAGTTGCATAAAGAAGACACATCTTAACAGAGACAGGAAGGGTGTATAAACACCAGCTGGCCTTTATGCACTCTGGCTCCCATCTGAATTTTGCACTGAGAGGAAATGTTACCACAGATCTGTTACACATTTTCCTAATTTTAAGAAAGAATGCGCGCTTAACCTCACAACCTTCAACACCCTCAAGAAATAAGCACCTCTACCTATATAGGCAATCACAAGAAATAGTCATTTCTTTTAAATTTCCTACCAGTAGTATTGTTTTTCCTCTAACAGGACTCCCTTATTAACATGACAGACACCAAGAGAGTTTATTTGTGAGCTTACCACTGTTCTCCATGGTCTGTTCAGCATTAGCGTATGTACGAAGAAACTCAGCAAAAGCCCCATCCTGCTCCAGCAGCTCCTGGTAAGAGCCCATCTCAGAGATTTCTCCATCAGTCATTACCAGAATTGTATCCATCTGAGGCAGATAGTTGATTGCATGGGTTACCAAAACCCGAGTCTAAAAGGCAAAAGGATAATAAAGGGTTACTGTCATCTCAGATTAGTGACTACCATAGTTGACCTACTGCTCTTTACTGCTTGAATTCTGTGTATAAGAGAATAGTAATGAGGGACAGGTATGCAGCATTTTTAAGAGAACATTGTCTTGATTTTTCCATCAAATAATTTTGAATTACAGAAACCAAAGCACCTTTCACTACAAGAATGTCAGTGCTTTATAAAAGTTCTCTAAAAATTGCAGAAGGATCCTTTCATATTTCAGATGTTAGAAACAGAAGTCTAAATATGCAATTTGACAAACTTGGAATCATTTGAACTCAGCCAAGAAAAAGAATTCTCTAGACACATTGTAACATACTTTATTTCTCAGGATTCCTTTTGGTCCAATAACTTTTTCAAAAATATGTTTCCCAACATGAGCATCAACAGCTGATAAAGGATCATCAAGTAAATAGACATCTGCATTGCAGTAAACGGCCCGAGCAAGACTGACTCGCTGTTTCTGTCCTCCAGACAAATTCACACCCTGGGGAAACAAGAAAATACAATCCTTCATTTACAGCTGAAAGAAGATGTCTTGCTACAGTTTATGAAAGACACAAGTCATAGGTGGTTTATTTAAATTAGAGGAATTTCAACATTGCATGAAACAGATCTCCACAAATACTTTCAGTAGCACAACAGCATAAGCAATCAGTCACAATCCTTTTTGCAAGGAAGTGTGTCCCTTCTGTTCTCACTGTCAGAGAAGGGCTAACCAAAAGGAAATAATGTTTGCTAGTCTTGCAAAGCAATTAACCCTGATTGGCCTATCTAACTCTTACATTCAAAGGTTACTTTTCTTCTCAGCTGTATTTCTGCAGCGCTGCCTCTGATTTAAGAAACAAACTCAGTCCACACTGCACAGTGTGACTGGCCTGCTGACCAAGGAGGAAGATAAAGCTGCACCTTTACTGCAGGTGGGGCTGTCAGTTCTGGGAGCCACAGCCCCCGGCACCAGTCAGGGCACACACCCGACCCTGAGAGCAGCAGCTCAGAGAGCCCAGCAGCCACACACACCCCCTGCCAGCCCCTGGAACAGGGACTGGGTCCTGCTTCCACAACACTGCACATCCATGCGCGCTTCCAAATCCCACATCACACCTGCTTTGGTAACCAAGGGCCAGATTTGGGGTGATGGCTGTTCTTATGGACTGTGATTCAGATTTTTTGGCAGGGTTGGAGGGGTGTTTGCTTGTTTTTAATAAAACGGAAGTGTTCAGAAGATTTTTCTCTTCCTGTTTCTGTATATTTTTCTGCTCTATAACTGTGGCAACTTAGAAACAATTAAAAACTGTCACTGCAAGATGGTCTTATACTGGTAACTGAGGACAGGTTTCCTCCCCTGTGAGGCTTAAAGAGAAGAAAACACACTGTTCAAAACTGCCTCTTATTCCAGAGGATCTCTGCTCTGAATGTTTTAAATTCAATACAGCTTTGAGATAAAGTAAAATAAGAGTCACACAGCCTTAACTACAAGCAATAGCACTGTTATGGTGGAATGAGTATTGAAATACCTTTTCTCCTATTTCTGTTTTGTCTCCTGAAGGAAGAATCTCTATATCAGGCAGCAGGGCACAAGCCTCAATCACACGCTTGTACCGGGCCTCACTCATCTCCCTTCCAAAGATAATGTTATCTTCCAGAGTTGCATTTTGGACCCAGGCTTGCTGAGGAACGTAGGCTACAGAGCCCTGCAAGAAAAATAAAGTTCAGTACTTTAGACTAAGAGTCTGCACAGAGAGTCAAGGCACAGCAGGGCTTTGTGAGGCAGGCAGTGTTAATCACCTCACAAATTACCTACGGTCATTTCCAAACAAAGTAGTTCTTGGGCTCCCACCTCCTCCAAAATGTTATTTTTATAATCCTCTCTACAAGTGAATGTAACAAAGTGCATTGGTGGAAAATAAAGGACTTCAAACAAAATACGATTAACATAAACCTGGAGGAAACATTTGTTTAGAGAACATTTGTGCAATTACTGCATGTCAAAAGTCATTACTTCTCTCATATAATTATAAATTATGTTCTGCACGAAAGAGTTTAATCTGGAATGCAAGTGTTTAACAACGCACCCCTGCCAAGAGATTTCTGCAGAAAGCAGAGGAAGTGGTTTTATATAAAAGTCATTTCAAAGGAGGAGACTGAGATAATGGCAGAGTATTTTGCTTTGAGTATCAGCTCTGCCTTCTCTTTCGGCACTAATAATTAGTGATTCAGATCTCAACTACTTTATTTTTCCAGAACAATTTTGAAGGTGGCCAAACCTACAGACTTTTAAATGTGACAGATTTGTTTTGCTCTTGAAGTAATTTTCTTTCCAGGTTATTTTGTCTCGGTTAGATCCGTGCAGCTCTGATGTCTCAGAAAGAACAAACTGCAACAGCAGCTTTTCCCATGCTCAGGTATCTGGGTGCACCCTCTCCTTGTAATTCTCTGATGTCTGAGCAGGTAGAACCCAACACTGCTCTTCCACAGAGAATATGGAACAGGGTCTCCCCAGCTCATACCCAGCTGCTAACAAGACTCACCAGAACACTCATCTTTGAGTGCTCCATTGTTTTATTTGGCTAAATCTGACACCAACAGATTTTGATGCTGTTGGGTGAAGGCTTAACAGGCAATTGCACTGAGTGCAGACTAAAGCATATACATGGTTTGCCAGGAAAGCAGCCTAAAAAGTGCATTCATTTGAAAGGCTGTCTCTTCCCTCTGCACACCACTTGGAAATCTAGAATCCCTCTGGCAATACCCACAAAGAGCTGAACAATTCTCCAGACATGTCACACCTTGACAACCACGTTGCCTTCCTTTTTGTCCATCTCCCCCAGTAATGCAGACAGCAGTGAAGACTTTCCACAGCCAACTTGACCAACAACAGCCACCAAGGAGCCTTCAGGAACAGTGAAATTAATGCTGAAATAAAGTGCACATAATTCAGCCTTGCTTCCTGGCACACCCCAGTAGTTAAACAGTCAATTGAACTGCCCCTCTAAAACCAGGTGCAATATGAACACCCTCTGCAAATACTGACTCAGCACTGACACTGTAACTGTTTGAAAATCCAAACCTCTCACTCAGAAAGCACCTAGTTCCCCTCATACTTAGAGCATAGAACATAATGTTAATATGTAATTAGTCAAAAGGGGAAGAAAATAGAAAGAAAAAAGCATTGTGACCCCATCTTGCTAAGATTTCTCTCAAGTGTTCTATGAACACAAATGTAAGTACAGCATTTTTGTCCCACAGAATTTGCCATTTAAGGCCCAAGAAAAAGCAGCCAAAGTTAAGGAAGGGAACAGGGCACAGGGAAGACACAGCTTGTAGCTGCATCACTGTTTGCTTTCTGCAGCCCGGGATCAAGGACAGCAGAGCACAGTGAGAACCAGGCCGTGGAATGGAGCAGAGCTGCCCACGGGGGGCTGCCCTGGCTGCATCCCCTAGATGGAGCTCATCCCATCTGCAGCACAGAGCCACAGCCTGAAATCCCCCACAGCCCTCTCTTCCCTGATCCCTACATCTCCTGCTACCTCCCTCTACGCATTCCATAAATGCAATAAACTGTAAATCCCTCTAGTTCATAAAGCCCTAATTAAAATATATACATATATATATATAAAACTGATGTTATTTGTTCTCCTTCTTTATGGCAACAAACTCTTCTCCATATGTACTTTATAATTCAAATATAGATCATTTATGATACAGCAGTATAAAGGGCACCAATCTTTACCTGCTCAGCAAAGGAGGATCAGTTTTGGCCCAGCTAAACGTCGCATTCTTCATAACAATGCATCCTTCAGCTGCAAAGAGAAAACTCATATTTATAAAAGTACCAATGCAAGCAGCTAAATTGTGTGCTCACAATCCAAAGTCAATCCAAACACACATGGGCAGAGGTATAAAGCTACTTTTTCAGAAGAATAAGAACCCACTGCTTACCAAAACCTTGTGTTCTGCTTTTACTGAATTTAGCAAGACAGCTGAAGGTTCCAAAGTTACCCTTACTCAGGAACCAGGAGGTACATGAATGTCAGCTACACAGAGATACCAACTAATCCAGCTGCATCTCCAGCACTGCAAAATCAGTTGTGGAGAGGAAAGAAACTATCTGAGAAGGAAAAAGAACTTTTATATCATTTTCATTTTACAAACTCCCTTCTCTGTTGTCTGGCTCAAATTTATCAGCAAAACCCACCAAAAATGCAGTAAATTTGTTTTAGAAAGCAAAAGAAAGCACCCCAAACCTGCACACACTGATTTGCAGCAGGCAAAGAGACTCACCCTCTTTGATGGGACCCCTGACTATGCTGTCTGGATCCAACTCTTCGTGAGACAGGAACACCCTGAGGCGCTTCAAGGAGACACTGGCCTGCACGGAAAAAGGATGCAGATTTATACTCTGCTCGTTACATTGAAGTGTTCACTGTTTTGTGCCACATATACATTATATCATTACTATGCACTCCTAATCCCTCCTTAAATCCATTGCATAGTTGCTTGGATAGCCAAACTTTCACTTCCCAACCCACAGGAAATACGGGTGATGTAAGGAACACACATCCACCACAACTGGGACTATTTCACACACAGGAACTGCAAGGTCCCTCCCAGAGGTGGCCACGCTTCCCCAGTGGTCATTCTCTAAGCAGGGGAATGTAATCTTTCCACCCAGGGCCTCCTCCTGCACAAAAAACACCTGTTAATGACTGAAGTCTTACTTCCACTATATTGCTGATGACCATAGGAAGCATGTTCAGTGGAAACCTGAGGATGTTGAATAATGCCAGAGAAACAAAGGCCTTCTCAGCATTCAAGACATTGTTCTTGTCTATCAGGACATACACAGCAAACGTGGACAGGGCAACCTGAAACCAACAGTAAAGGCCACAGTGAGGGTCATGTCTTAAAGCCACCGAGTCAGGAGCACACACTCTGACTGCTGGAATCAGGAGACTATAAATCAAAGAAGAGGAATGTTCTGACGACTTTCTGTTCCCAACAACATTTTTTTGCAAAACAAACATATGATTAAAGTCTGCTGTTGTAAAAAGAAGCTGATGGCTTCTCTTTAAAAAGAGGCAAGTGCTCACTTTCCCCACAAAGCAAAGGTGAAACCACAAATGTCCCAGGCTATTTGTGGTCACACGGCAGGAGAAGGGAAGTAGAGAAATCATCACTGGTCTTTTTTCCTAATCTCTTTCAGTTTTAAGACACTCCTCAAAGTATCAGATATTGAATCAGTAACATATATAGACAGAAAAGTTAGATGCCTCCCAATACTTTCCTGTTTTATATTTTGTAGATACTACCACAACCCTAGATTTCCAAATACAGCCCACTTTGTCAAGGGCAAGAAACTTGAAACGTTATTGCATTGCAAAGATGAAGTTCTGCTGTGAACTGTTTCAGTTTCATACTGAACAAGAAATTACACTGAGCCATTGTTATCATGAATCATAAGCTATAAAAATAATTCCAAAAATCCATATAATCATTTTTTTAAACGTGTTGAATAAATGATAGTAAAATTAAAGCAAACCAAGTAAAAGCAGATGTTTGCTTTCACAACTATTCTCTTCATGATAATACCCTCAAACCTCAGTATATCACAAGATCCAGCAGCTTTTTCCATTGCCACTTAAAACAAGAAATCAAGGTAGATAAACCTCTGGCATCCCCCTCCTAAAAGACTTGAAATAATGAGCTCTCCACCTAAGGAACAGTTTCATCTAAGCACAGCATCCATTGAAGACATCAGTATTTCTGTTAAAAAATCCGACTGCTGTGAAGACACGTGTTGTTCTTGGTGCAGCAGCTGACTCAGCTGTGCGCTGTACAGTAGCTTGTTTGTACAGCCCTCAGTCTGGACAACCATATCCCAGGGAGAAAGCCCTCCCATGGAGAACAAAAACAAGACAGGGTCCAAAAAAATAACCTCACAAGCAGCATGTCTGCACTCTTGTGTCACCAGCAATTGGTCTGACACACACCCTTATCAGCACACAGAGCAGCAGGGGAGGTACTGCAAAACCAGTGGTTCCCTGACACTGTTACTAAACAAAACTCCAGCCCTGAAAATGGGAAGGAGTAAAGGAAATAAAAGTTTTGAATGTCAAAAGTGCTTTCAAATAGGCACTTGCAATAATTTTTCCATCAAAACGTACAAAAAAACCCCAAAAATCCAAGAAGCAAGATGTTGAAGAGCAGCCTTTCACTTTGGGCTGTGCCCCAGGGGCAAAGCCCCCGTGGAGGCAGTGCCACACATCCCCTGTGTGTGCTGGAACAGAGCTGCACATTGCACCAATGTGTCTTCTCAGGCTCCACAGAACAGCATTAGGGAGTCCACCTGCAGAGTTTTATTTAGAAATTTCATTTAATAATGTATTTATATTAAGATAACCTCAGACTTCTTTTAGAAAAGCATTCACTTAAGAATGCAGCTGATGCTTCCTACCCAGGGCACTGCTTCTCTGCCTTTCATCATGCCCCGAGCAAAATGTAAACACTAAAAATGTTTGCAGGGAAGGAATCTGAGCCTGGAAAGTACACTTAAACACCTTCAACTGGAACAGCACATATTTTATCCTAATGTAGTCATGGCTTTTAATTGTTTCTGCAGACAAGAGCAATGGTTCTAATAGGATCTGAAGCCATTTTGATGTGATCTCACTTTTCTCTCCCTTGAATTAGTTGAAATGTAAGCTAACCACAAACACAGGAGGGATGTTTCACATATCATGGATTTTTATTTTTTTAAGTAAGAATTTGAAGCCATCTCAGGCTACGCAATGGTTTTGCCTCTTCCATGTTTTTCTTAAACAGATGCTGGGAGAATCCCAGCCAGACACACTCCTGGAACACAATATCCCATTCAGTCAGGAACTTGCTGCTCTCAGAAACATGTTGAAACAAGAGATTTTTTTATTCTCCTAAATCTGACCATACATTTCATCTTAGATTCCTCAAGTACTCTACTAAAAATAGGAGGGGATACAGAGGAGGTTTTTATTTTCTTATACTTTGGCCATTAACTTCTAGAATACATCCAACTTGGATGCTACTGAGTTTCAAAGAAAACAGCAGTCTCTTTCCATAGAGAAGTGGACCCCTAAGTGTTCAAGGACCCACCATTCTGGAGGGCATATTGGCTTAACTCATTAAAACACAAAATCAAAAGAAGTCCTCAAGTGCTGCCTTGGAAAGCCCAATCCCAAAAAAGAAGAAAAGACTTCTAGATTTGTTTCACTTACCAAAAACGGAGCACAAACCCAAGTGAAGGTTGCCATTGCAGCAAGGTAAGCAGATTTTTTTAGGACTTGGAGTTCTTTACGTCTGATCTCTAATACCTTCTCTCTAAAGGCTAATTCCCAAGCATAAAGTTTCAGAACTTTAATCCCATTGAGAATTTCATTCATCAGCTTAATTCTGTTGTCTTTGCTCTTCATTTGAGCCACCTAAAAACAACATTGCAAAAAATAATTAACAGAGCACAATACTTGGCAGAACCTTAAAGTTCTGAGCTTTGTATTTTGCAATGGCAAATTTACCTCATTATCATCAAAAGCTTACTAGCTTCCCAAGCAGGAAATCTGAGATACTATCTGAACAAACAAATATGCAGAATTAACAAGACGTTTTCAACCAATTAAAAGAATGCTTCATGTAACTACAAATCCAAACCAAGATCAAAACAAGTGTGGCACTGGTTTAAGTGTGATTAACCCTGCAACAGGGAGCCCTGGGACTCAGGTACAACATGCAGTTAAAAAATAAGCCAGTGTAAGATGTGCAGCTTGCATGTAACCTTAGACCAAACTTCATTTTGCTTCATTTTCAGCGCTATCAATGGCTTTCTGATCATGTACTAAGGCAAAAAGTTTTCCATTCAGCCACTCTTTAGTTTCTATCTCCCTACAATGTTATAATGAGGGCAGTGCAAAGCTGAACTGCTGCTGAGTCAGCAGAAGGCACTGGTACAGCAGAGCAGTGGCAGGCTGTGACAGGCCAGGCATCCCTGCTTCTCCCCTGTAGGAACTAAATGCTGGGGGATGTCTTAATGAACTTCTACAGATAAAAGGTTTCACTTTGATTTATCAATCCCCTCTGACATTCAGTAAATTCAGCTAGTAGTGAAGTCTGTACCACAATACACGTGGTGGGGCTGTTGGAAGTAGTTTTAGTGCAGCAGAAAACTTGAGTTTGAGTCTGTGCTTACTTATGCTCACTCTCTGTAACAAACTGTTCCTCACTAAATAATATCGACATGGATCAAAACCAGTCAACAACTAAGACTTCTTCATCTCTCCAGGAAACAAACCAAANATATATATATATAGCCCCCATATAGAAGTACATATAGATCAATCTCTCTCCAAACAGTTCTCTATACACACACAAATATGTTTTAACACTTTCCACTTTTTGCTGATTTGACTGCTCTTCTGAAGAAGAGTCAGCCCAGTGCTGTGTGAACTAGAAACAGCAAACATCTCATATGGTTACTCTGAGCACAGAGCCAAGACCATTTTTATTCAAATCAAGGGACAAGTGATACTCTAGGTGCTGCAGTCCCCCAATAGATAGTAGTTCCCCTCTGCATCCTCCCCATATGAACTCAGATGTGCAAATTCAAAACCACCTGCC
>VYZR01107545.1:0-36989 GCA_013400675.1 Oxylabes madagascariensis | reverse complement strand
GAAAGACAAAAAAAGGACTATGCTGGAGTTATCTTCCCAAATGTAGTCCCTTTAAGCATGAAAATAGATGGTGGACATAAGAATCTGTTCATGGATTCACTGCCTCCACACAAATATTTCCTCCCAGTTTCTGCTCGACCGCCAGGGCTGTGCATGACCCAGTTCCACCCCTCTGGTCTGTGTCCTTTTGCTGCTGAAGCTGTTGAGGAGTTTCCCAGCCACTGGAACCTGAAGGTTGAATATTTGCATCAAACAAATTGCATTTGTCTCACGATTTCGGTGACTTGGTTGCCGCATTTTCCAAGTATTAGCTGGGGTGCAGTGTGTCTGACAAACAGGGTATGGAGTAGGTATTATTGCTCATATACTATGTATGGCTATTTTTTATTTATTATTTGTATTACTGTAGAACTTAGGACCCCTAGTCACGCCAGGACCCTGCTGAACTAGGCACTGTGCAAGCAGACAGCAAAGAAAGTTCCTGCTCAAGTTTAAAGTCTGAAGGTTCTTAAAATTGGGTTTGGGCAAGATTTCCTCACTATTTCCAGGCCCAGCAAGCTTCAAAATTGTAATCCATTGGAGCTGTAGGAAAGGTGATGTACATACACAGAAACCTATTCTGACACCTGCAAAGAGAAGTGTTAGCCCAGCACAGCAACTTCTCTTCTTAAGCAAAACAGCTTTTGTTTTATTCTGCAAAAATGCCTGTGCGAGTCTCCTTCTCTGAAACAAACACCAGATGTGTTTTGCCACGGTTCTGGACCTCATTCTGACTTCTTAGCAGCAAAGAAATTGCTTTTCTGAAAAAGTATGTTTAAGTAGTTAATCACTAAGGACTGCAGGGTAATCTTGGGGAAAAAAAAATAATTGAATGAACTAGACTTTACAATAATTAGTATTTCAATTTAGCCATTTATTTATCTTGAGGGTGTGGGATATGAGGTTGCTCTGTGTGTAAATTAGATTTTGGGGTGTAAGGTTCTTCAAATTCAGACTTGCTAAAAGATAGACTGAAGGTACGAGTTTAAGGAAACTCCAATTTTCTTATCACCCTGTAGTTTCCCACCCTCAGGTAAATACTCAGAGGCTGCTGGGAGCTCTGTCCTGCCCATGCCTGGCACAGAGCGTGCCAGAAGTTCAAAATGCTTTGCTAATTCTGTCTGTGAATTCAAAAGGCACCTCAGTTTCATGGTGATTCTTTCTTCAATAGTCACACCCTCGCCTTGACCAGGAGGGATGGAAATGAAATCTGGCAAAAGCAGCTCTCGACCCAGACACACCCGTACCCAACCAAACCATTGCCACCCACCAGCACCTGCATCAGCCCAGGGAAGGATGCCTGGAGGTTCATTAATACCCCTCTTGATTAGCAAAGGATGCTGAACCACCTGGGGTTTCTCTGAGGAGCTTTGGATTCTTGGCTTTAATATCACAAAGGTCTTAACTGATTGTGAACCACCTTCTCACAGGAGCCTCTGTGCTGTTTCTGGTTGTGCAAAAAAATCATGAAATCAACTTTAGTTCCAGCTGGGGCTGTCAGTGGATGTCTGGCATCTCAAGGGACAGGCTACTGGTCTGAATTGCGTTTTTTTCTCTATGCAACTAAACAACACAATTCAGCAGGAAAAGTAACTAGAAGGCAAAGTGAAACTATGAGATAAAAGTGAGAGGAAAAGTATAATATTGGTGTTCTGATTACAGGTGGCTGGATGTGACAGTGTAGGTCAGGTGTTGGGAGAGAAAAGGGAAGAGGGAACTTTAATCCCAGGATGGGATTTTTCAACAGCTGCCCAGGTATGAAGAAGCTACAAGTCAGCAAAGTGTTTTTGACTCTGCTGACTCCAGACAGCCAAAGGGAGCCACTCCCTGAGGATGCAATGGAAATATTAATTAGTATTTAGCGTTCTGTTAATTTTATATGGAAAGTAGCACAGTGACAGGTCTCCTTCATGACTTAGGAGAGTGAAGCCAGCACCGAGGGTGACAGCTGGGATGAGGGAACAGAGAGGTAAAGCAATGCCAGTATCACTGAGGTGTGAAGTAATTTAGGCTTAGCTTAAAAGAAAGTGGATTGAAATGCCAGAGTTAAGCCCTCAGTAGGGGTGTGTGAGTGAGGGGAAGGAGGTGTGGGATGAGCAGAGCAGAACGGCCCTGGCAGTGCAGTGGTTTAGGGTCTGGAGGTAGGTTTGGATGTGTTTTATGGTATGAAAAACACTGCTAAAGGGTCAGGTACTTTTATCAGCCGGCCCACAGCAGCTCTCTGTGTGCTCAGCCCTCTGCAAATGCCAAGTGATGTTGGCACAAACTGCAGGGAAAGATATTTAAGCTAAATTTTACATTTTATAGGAGTTAACGCAAATGTTGGTTACCACAGCCCAACTGTTAGTCACAGCTTATTATGTGGCCACTCAACCATGTGTCTGAACTTCCTCATGTCCAGCCTACAACCCATATGGAAGGATGCTCAGCAGACACTGCAGATAGTGCTGCCAAACTGTTCTAAATTCCTGCAGTCACGGTGCTTTTGGGGGACTGACCCAGCTCCAGTCTGTGTTGGCTCAGGGATCTTCATGCTGTTCCTCCCTGCACAGTGCATATATGCCAAGTGTGAATTAATGATGAAGGGAATTGTGTGGAAAAGCTCACTTTAAATCACTTTATTACCTTGAGGTTGTTTAAACCGTAGAGAACAGCCCATAGTGAAGTAGATAATGTGTTTGAAGCAAGATTATGGGTGATGGGTTTGTTTTCATGGGGAAAGAAAGGAGGTATGAGATGAGATAAAGGAGGTTTTCTCACTCCTGGAAGGATTAATAGTCAGTGGGAGCTTTTCAGCCTAAGCATCCCCTGCTGTGGATGAAAAGTGATAATGTGCAGTAAAAAAAGGTGAATTTCTCAGTGATTGAATTTTAGGCTGGAAAAATATCATATTGAAAATATTTGAATGGACATAATGAAGATGAAGTTATTCCCATGGAGATATCCTTCAGAGGCGAGGGGGAACTGTTTGTGACAGCAGAGTTGGTGTAAAGTTTGGGCTGAAATACAAGGAAGTAGAAACAGGTGGTTTGGGGTCACTATCTCTTATAGGGGGTAACCAACATCTTAAATTGTTAATGGATGTATCTGCAGCAATGAATTCCACTGGTTATCAATGGTTTCTAGCCTTTTATTCTGGAGCTGTAAACTCCCTGGGGAAAAAAAAAAGTCCCGTAGCCACATAGACCCACAGTAGCAGATGTAAGCCTGTGGATGCTAGCCTGGCTTTTTCCTGACTTTTCACAGGCCCTTTAGCAGAAATTTGTGGGATTTCCCTTGGGAATCTCAAGCCAGGGATTGCTGGTCACTGCTCTTGCTGTGCTGTAGAGTCAGAGGAAGGAGAGGGGCTCCTGCAGCAGGTGGTTCAGGAGCAGTTAAACCAGTTTCCATCTGGAAGAGAAGGAAAGGAGAAGAAATCTGCTTGGGGAGAAACCAAACATTGGAGAAGGCAGCAGATAAAATGGATCCTGAACCAGGTAGGAAATTTGCACCTTGCTCTCCCTCTCATTCTTCCACAGCTGCTCTCATCTCTCTCTTACTCTTCTGAATTCCTGCCAAGATCATACAAAACAGGTAATGTCACATTCTGTGCTGTGGAGATGGAGCACTCGGAGTGTGACAGAGGGAATAAATCCTGAGGGACAAAGATAAAAGAAGATTTGCTCGAGAGAGGAATCTTCAAATATGAGGTGCTTCTATCTGTCACACTTGCAGAATTTTTAGTAAAGTCGTCACAGAGCAGTGCACAGTCCTGGCATGGTCCTGGATGGGCAATGTGGTGGAAAAGTTCCCCTTGGAAAACTTCATTGTCCTGTAATAAATGTGAACAATCAACTCCATGACGTTGGCAGCACAGTTAATTTTTGTGATCTCTCCAGCCAGTGCAAGGGGCATCTCAAGACCTTGATGTCAAACTGCTGCATTTTCATTTGAGAATCTTTAATTTGTCTTAAGTGTACAAAAGACAGTTGACCCATTTTTGTAGGAAAATAAAGGCGGCCATGTGGCAAAGGTGGCAATGTTTATTCACCATAACCACTGCCATTGGCTCAGAGATTCCGTATTCCTGCCGTGTGAGGGCAGAACAAAGCACTGCAGCTGCCCTGCCCAGACTGAGGAACAGGAGGAGCCAGCTGAGTCAGAGAGACAGATGTGAGTAATGAGGATCCGTTCAACCCTCCTGTGCTCCTGCTTATTTAGATTGCAGTCTTCTATAGCCATACATACATAATATACAACTCCAGTGCAAGTGCTCTTTCTTTCCCTGTTCCCAAAAATACCTACAGCTCTTTTTCCTCTAGGGTGAGCCAACAGCATAGCGAGCAAAGCCCAATTCCTGCCGTTTTGGCAAGGACCATAAGGAGAATCCATCATGTATTATCTGTTCATTGACTTGGAAAAGGTATCAATCATCTCCCTCATATGCATACTTGAAGAATGTACAATTTGCTCAAACTGTCAAGCAGAATCATACATTTTCATATACCACCAAATCCTGGTGGNCTCATATGCATACTTGAAGAATGTACAATTTGCTCAAACTGTCAAGCAGAATCATACATTTTCATATACCACCAAATCCTGGTGGCACAGAGTATGATGGAAAGGAAATAAAAAAAAAAGACACAAAAACTTGCTGACTTCCAGTGACCTCTAGTCTCTAACCTTTATTTGCTGTGTTAAAATAGTTTAAAAATTTCCCTTGTGGAAAAAAAAAAAAAAAAAAAGCCAGAAAAAAGCCCAAACCTATGCCCAGAATATCTTACAGTTTAATGTTGAACTAGTAGAATGTGAAAACCTGGCAGCTTTTCCAGTTTGTAAAAACATGAGGGATCTAAATTAATCTTTCCATCCTCATCCCAGTTCATGCAGCAGGTTTTCCACCACTATTCTGTTTTCAACCTGAGCCTTAAAAGACAAACTAATGCAGCAGGCTGAATTCCAGATGCTGGTATTCCCATAGTGTTTCCTGGCGAGGGGGGGCAGGGGGAAGGATGAAAAAGGAAAAGCTAAAATGGTTTTTCTTGGAATTCAATTCAGTGAGCTGTTTCTGAGCAGTATAAACATGAGCTAGTCCATGCCACTCTGGAGGTACAGGGTGAAGGTGCTGTTGATGTCCTTTTGGGACCAATCCTGATAGTTCATATATAGGTACCCAAGAGTGTGGTGGTTCCTTTAGCAGAGGCAGTTGTTGCAGAAGGAGTGATTCAGTGGAGATCCGTTACCCTGAAATGCCACTCTGTGGGACACCCTGTGAGACACCCCAAGTGTGTTGCATTGTGGAGATGGATTTCCTTGTGTGAGTACATCATCTTTCAGTGAGGACCTCCAGGAAATCTTCTTTGTGTGAAATAATGGAAAGGAGTGTGTTTTGGGGGGTGGAAGTGAAGTGGGGCTGGCAATTTACAAGCTTTCATGAATTTAGGTATTCTGAGACTCCCCAGGGCAAACACTGCTCAGTTTTTCATATTGGTAACAGTCAAACCAAACTTCATGTGCTGGACTTCCAGTACCTGGAGCAGAACTGAAATTACCCCCTCATTGCTCCTCTAGCCCTTTCTTGCATTGCCAGCACTTAAACACTGTACTTCTATGCCAAAAGTTGGAGCTGCATCCTTAACACATCCCTTAACCCATCCCGACTAACCACGGTGACAAAATTCACTCCCATGCTGATTCCATCTCCTCCCTCCCCACCCCGACCCTGTCGGAATCCAAACGTGCCAGCATCACTTCTTGCCAGACTTGTCACCACTTCACACAGCCATGCTGTGGCTGCCTCTGGCTGAGCAGTCTGCCATCCCAGCTCCCTGGAAGTGTTTTTGGGCAGGGAGGAGGGCTGCATCCTGCCATCCCAGCTCCCTGGAAGTGTTTTTGGGCAGGGAGGAGTGCNAGTGGCTTTGAAAATTACAGTCTTAGCAGCATGGGTTAGAGCAAAGCATATTTTTGCAACTTTTTCTCTCCAGCAGGTTTTACTGTATTGTTTCCTTGATACTCAGTGCTGAATGACACTTGCTGATAGGTTCCTGAGATTTTTCTGGTGGTTTCCATAGATGGACTGTTCTGCTTCAGCTGGAGTAGAGTTAATTCCCTTCCCAGTGGCTGGGGTTTGGATTTGTGCTGAGCACAGGGTTGATAATACAGATATTTTTGATATTGCTGAGCAGGGATTGCACAGAGCTTTCCTCGTCCAGCCCCGCTGGGGAGGGGCTGGGGGTGTGTGGGAGGCTGGGAGGAGGCAGAGCCAGGACAGGAGACCCAAACTGACCAAAAGCAAGTCCCCGACAATGTGACATCAAGAATGAAATGGGGGAGGAACAAAGAAAAGAGGAACATTGGAGTGATGGTGGTTTCCTTTCCAAGTAACCAATAATCTTCCCAACCAAAGTGTGACCCGGCCCTGCTCTCCTGAGGATGGCTGAACCTGCCCAGCCATGGGAAGTGAGGATGAACTCCTTGTTTAGCTCTCTCCTTGTTTGCACGGCTTTTGATTTCCCTGTCTTTGTCCCAGCCCACAAGCTTTCTGGCTTTTACCCTTCCCATTCCCTCCCTGATCCAGCTGGAGGGGGGTGAGCGAGTGGCCTTGTGGGGCTTGGTTGTTACCGGGGCTAAGCCATGACACAGAGCCATGGAAATCACAGAATCCTGGAACATCCTGCGCTGGGAGGGACCCAGAGGGATCACCCAGCCCCTGCACAGACACTCCAAAATCCCACCCTGGGCATCCCTGGCAGCGCTGTCCAAAGGCTCCTGGAGCTCCGGCAGCCTCGGGGCCGTGCTCATTCCCTGGGGAGCCTGGGCAGTGCCAGCACCCTCTGGGGAGGAACCTTTCCCTGATACCCAACCTAAACCTCCCCCAAACTGTTCCATTTCCTTGAGTCCTGCCACTGGTGACAAGCCTGAAGAGCCTGAAGCTGTCCCTTCACTGCTCCTGGTGAAGATGTTGAGGACCTCAGTGAGGTGTCCCTTGCATCTCCTCCTCTCCAGGCTGAACAAACCAAGGGGCACAGACATGGAGGGGATTTAGTGCAGATGTTTTGTGCTGCCAGACTCAAACAGTGGATATGGCTGTCAGCAGTGAGTGTTTTCACACATTCCCCATCTTCTGGTCTTCCACATGTGTTCATCAACAGATACCCGAGGCAGTGCTTGGCCCCTTCAGTCAGTGCACAGCAGGAGATTGTAGGGAAGCGAGCAGAGGAGGCTGCCCTGCTCTGAAGACCACTTTATTCCAAGAACACAAGCAGGAGTGCATCGAGATTCACAGCTCAGGGTGTCAAAAGAGGAGAGTCTAGCCATGCTACACCTGTACAACCCAGCTGTGGTAAGAACTGCTCTTCTAGGAGTTGTCCATTAGCGTTACTGCAAAAAAGAAAAAAAAAAGTCTTATTAACAAAAATACATAGCTCCTGTTTTTGTTAGAGTAATTGGAGTCAATGATCCTTGTGGGTCCCTTCCAACTGAGGATTATTATAATTAAAGCACTGTACATGTACCTTGGAAGTGTAATTCACTATTCCTTTCTGTATCATTATTTTCTTTTGAAAATATTTCATTTTAATTCTTCATTGCTATGAAAAAAGGCTGTTTCTGCTCTGGGTGTTTGGTTCAGGTATGGATGTTTTGCTTTTTTTATTGGCCTGATGAAGCAAATTCTCCATCTTAATTGTGCTGAAAATTCAGATACAACTGTTTGTTTGAAGTGTTCATTATAATGAGGTCAGACTATGAAACACCCTTCAGAGTTATTGTTATACCAGGGAGAGTTAGAAGAAGTTGATACCAAAAAAAAGCTCCTCACTCAACTGTCAGATTGAGGGGAAGTTTTACTGAGAGTCCCAACTGTGTAACAGAGACAGTTGTGTGTTCATAGTGATTAATTACAGTTCAGCTTGGCACTTTATCCAGATTTATCCAAAATATTTTGCTGACACTTGATATTAACGACAGGTTGCATTTAGGGAAGGTAAACAGCAGAGACAGCTCTGCCATATTCCAGATGGTCTTATAAAGCTCTGCTGAAGCACCAGCACTGAGAAACAGCCCCAAATTCACCTTTCTGTCCTCTCATCTGCCCAGCACAAGGCTAACAATGGGGAAAAGCTGCTGGGGAAGGCAGATGGAAAAGCCTGAAATCCGCTGGGGTTCAAAGTGTTTCACACCCTGTTCCTGCTGCTGTGGCTGATGCGTGCCAAGGTGTGAATCCACAGGCGTTTCATCCAGGTCAGTCCCTGCCCCCAGTCAGCAGCTGCTTTTCCATCCATCTCCCCGGCAGCAGGATCCTCGTCCTGCTCCTGCTGCAAGGTCTGTCAGGTTTGACAAACACTCCAAGCTGAACCTTTAAATACCAGCTCCCACACTGAGCTGAGCGTGCAGCTGTTGTTTTCCAGCAGACTCCAAAACTGGGAGTTACTCAAGCTTGGTTGCTTACGTGATAGTTAGAATCACAAAATTGTTTAGATTGGGAAAAGACCTCTAAGACCCTCAACCATTCCCACAGCACTGCCAAGGCCACCACTAACCCATGTCCCCAGGTGCCACATCCATATGGCTTTTAAATCCCTGCAGGGATGGCGACTCCACCACTGCTCTGGGCAGCCTGCTACAGGATTTGACAACCCTTTTCCTGGAGCAATTTTTCCTAATTTCCAATCTGAACCTCCCCTGGTACAACCTCGAGGCCATTTCCCCTTGTCCTATCACTTGTTACACACGAGAAGACACCGAGTTGTGCAGCTCTAGAGAAGGAACACAAAAAACAACCTTGATGGTGAGAAAAGGGTCTCTCCAGACCAGAGGGTGAGTTAGTCCTGGATAAAGCAGCCTGAAGCACAGGGGTTGGATTGTCCCCTGAATGGGCCTGTTTTGCTCCACTGCTTGAGTTAGATCAGGGACAAACATCGATTCAGGCAACTGATTTTGAGATGGCTGCAATGAGATGTGAGGTGTTCCCTCATCAATAGAAACCTGCAGGAAAATGACCTGTGTCATAAATGAAATGGCATAAAGGCAGAAGGAACAGATTTATTGCTTCTTGTTTGTGCTTGGAAATTTTTCTGATCTATCTTGACCACTCCAGGTTCTCTTCTTCTTTTATTGAGTCACATATTTGAAAAACAATTGAAAAATCTCTTTATTTATATCATTTTGTATTTATTTTATTGTATCAATTTAAAATTCTATTCTATGTTAATTTTACTTCTGTACACTGAGATAGAACTTTAATTTGCAGAAGCTGAACCAAATAAAAAGACTTCTAGTCCTTCTCATAATGACCTTGTTTCCTTGTGAGTTATTTCTCTGTCTATTTGGGAGTGTGTCATATTTCTCACTAAGAGTGTTTTTATAAATGGCTGGTAAAGGTTTATCCATAAAGTGCTTAAATATATATATATATATATAGTGAATCAGTAGCTACAGGGCTTTTATGTTACAGGTCAATGGGGTTACTTAAAAGTCTGTAACATTTACTGATGTGTTTATAAACACCAATAATGTACTCTTTATGCCAAAACCAATATAATATTTAGTACCCCTTTATTAGTACATTGTAAATGATAGACTCTTAAGATAAGCTATAGCCTGATGGAATTTTCAGCAGTGGTGAAATAGCTTTTTTATTGCATATATAAATGGTTGTCCCTAAAACAACTGTGAGAGACAGTCTGGCTTGGATAGAAAAATCAGTGATACATACAGAACCTGATTCTGGAGATGGGTAAACCCAGAAGTTTCCAGCAATAATCTTCTTAGCAGGATGAATGTGAGCCTTGGTCTGTGTAGGATCAAGAGACTGAAGAGCTTGTACTAAATATCCTTTTATTTGAAATTTCCAGAGGTGTTCCTGGGAGCATCCTTTCCCTTATGTATCATGACTGAGTGTGCTGAGGAGGTGGGAGAAGCCAGCAGTTATTTCCCGAGTCTGTTACATTGGAAACACTGAGTTCAGCTCTCAGATTCACTATGGGTTCACCATTGGTTGTTGAAAAAGTTGTGTTGGTGGTACACAAAATGATGAGTTTACAATGTCCTTTCCTGGTCCAGTGCCTGAGCGTGGGATGTCACAACTGGGAGGTGATACCTGGATGGATTTTTCTTCCGAGTAATGAGCTGAATTTGAACTTGGCTCAGACTTTTTCCATCCATACAGTTCTTGCAGGACTTCTAACCCCCCAGCTGAGCATGCCAAGAGCACAGAATCTCCATTCAGGATTGACACAGCCCAGCTCTGTGCATCAGACTCGGACATGAATGTGTTTGATCAGCAAAGCAGGGAAGTGATTGTGTGCGTGACTCTGTGTGTGTGTTTGCACTCACCTGTGTCTTCTGACCAGCCTGCCCTAGTGGAACCCACTTTTTGCAGGAACATTGGATTACATGGCCTCTAAAGGTCACTTCCAACCCAAAGTATTCTGTGATTCTGTTACCTCCTCCCAAAAGCTGAGCATCTCAACCCGGCACGATTGCAAAGCTCTATCGGCAGGGATGGCACAGCCCAGAGCGCTGACAATGAAAGAATGGGTTGTCTAGGAAAATGCTGGTGGATGTGCAAAGATCCAAAATTATTGTTTATTCTGGTGCTATAGGAACAATCTTGGAAGGAAAAATAGGCTCTGACAAAGGAGGTGATGAGCAAGCCCAGTTCTCTCTGCCTGTGTGTACACGCAGTTGAATTATAATTGCACTGTGAGCTGAATGTGCACATTCACCACTGGTATCAGCCCGTTCCCAGCCCAGGCTGTAACAGAACATCACAACACGTGATACTGGCTCCTGAGGCACTTGGGATGTGAAGGATTAACTGTGGTCTGAGTCAAAATTAATATCAAAATCCCAAATAAGCACTTGGTTTGCTTTGCGTCTGCTCTGGATCCTGAGGAAATTACTTTTTTTTTTTTTTTTTCAGAAGTTGTGTGTAGAAATGATGTTGCTTTTTATGGATTTGGTTTTTGCTTATTCCATACCAGTTGTAGCACTGTCTCCATTGCTGCAGACAGAAACTTTGCTGAAGAATTTTGCGTGGTAAAGGAGAAAGGTTGGTTTGATGTTTGAGGAGGGATTTATTTTTTCCTGTTATGCCAGTCATCCACACACCCTGTAACCCATTTTCTGCACAACACTGAGCACTGCTGCTTCCTCTTGTGTTGCTGAAAAAAGAGCCAAGTGCCACTATTCTGGTTTAGTAACACTTTTACACCAAAGTCTGGAGCCGGGAAGTGTTTTATAATGAATGAGACCTGCTATATGTGTTCACTGCTTGCTGTGTTACTGATATGGGATCCTTTTGTTTGAATATGGCTCAATTCAGGTTCCACTGCCTAAAAATGCCATTTTCCTACTAGGTGTTGCAAAAACCCCCTACCTCTAGCATTCCTATCACCCTTCAGCTGGGTGAGGACTGAACTGTGGATCTGGGGCTTGGCCCAAGATCAGGGATGGAAAATGAGAAGCAAGGGGGGCCTGGGGAGGAGGCTGTGCCCACATCAACTCCCTCCACACCTCTCAGGTAAGCTGTAACCTCTCACCATCCTCCCACCCTCGACTGTGGGCAGGGTCCAAGGCAAACTGTCCCCTTCCCCCATCCTCCCACCCCTTTCTTGGACAGAACAGCTGCAAAAACTTTCATTGTGCCATGGACAAGTATTGAGTCAAAACTCAATTTGGGCTGTAAACATGCAAATAATTCTCTTTGACAAACTCCTGCTGCTGCTGCTGATTACATGAATCAACTTTGCAAGTCTGGAGATTTAATTTGTGCAAATTGCAGCTGGAAAACCATAGGACCAGGCTAAAAAGACAGACTTACACAGCAGAAATATAAAGCAGACAGTAGCTTGCTACTGAGAACAGATCTCTGTCTGTACCTGTTCTTTTAACAAATTTGGGGCTGAAAGGATGTTGAATAATGTCAAAATTGTATCTACATCAGGATGTAGAAAAAAATGCCCTCTCTTTGATGCTGCTGTGTTTTCTTTTTTGTCCGCAGCTTTTAAAGTAATTTTCCTACTGTGGTCCCCATGTGAAAGCGAGGGAGCAGTGGCAAGCATTGCAAAGCAGGGTCCATGAGGAGATCAGAGAGGAATGTTAGTTCCTGGGAATTGTACTGGAATTTTAGGGAGATAGCTCCGTCACTTCAAGATGTAATTATTTGCAATTTTCTCGCTCTTTCACAGACTTATGAAAAAAGGAGAGGCTTAGAAGTTATCAGTCCCAAAGCCAGCTCTGAGGGGTCGATAAGAACATGCTGCACCCTTTGAACCTGAGGGGCAACCTGAGAAAAAGGGTATTGCAGATGGATTTAACCTCTTTGGCAAATGCAGCGGAAAGATGGAAATGAAATGTTTTCCTAACACGTTCCATCCAATTTGAAACAACCTCAGCACTGAAATCACTTTCTGGTGCTTTTCCCTGCCCTGCTTTGGTGGTCCTCACTAGAAAGCAATTTTCTTTGGTCATTATGTCCTTGTGGGAAGCTGCCCCCTTGCCCAGGTGCTGGGTCAGGCAATAGCTCAGCACTGGATGCTCCAGCAGCCCGGGACATTCCTGGGAATTTGGATTAAACATCGCTTTGATCTTGCTGGCCTTTTGCACCTTCACTTTGGGGTAATTCAGGCTTCTTTTTCACTTACAAGTTGTGTAAGTACTGGCTTGTGTCAGGATGTGTGTCTTTACGCTCTCTATAGCTGTATGTCCTACATATGTGTATAGAACATATATAACTTAAAAAGACTGCTTATATATATGTGCAAATGTGTGTGTAAATAGATTTTATTCTACTTGTAGCTTAACATAAACCTGCAACTTGTTATACAGCATACCATATATATCTATATACAACTTGTAAACTCTATTTACACATATATATGTGTATATATAAATATATATACNACGTTCCATCCAATTTGAAACAACCTCAGCACTGAAATCACTTTCTGGTGCTTTTCCCTGCCCTGCTTTGGTGGTCCTCACTAGAAAGCAATTTTCTTTGGTCATTATGTCCTTGTAGGAAGCTGCCCCCTTGCCCAGGTGCTGGGTCAGGCAATAGCTCAGCACTGGATGCTCCAGCAGCCCGGGACATTCCTGGGAATTTGGATTAAACATCGCTTTGATCTTGCTGGCCTTTTGCACCTTCACTTTGGGGTAATTCAGGCTTCTTTTTCACTTACAAGTTGTGTAAGTACTGGCTTGTGTCAGGATGTGTGTCTTTACGCTCTCTATAGCTGTATGTCCTACATATGTGTATAGAACATATATAACTTAAAAAGACTGCTTATATATATGTGCAAATGTGTGTGTAAATAGATTTTATTCTACTTGTAGCTTAACATAAACCTGCAACTTGTTATACAGCATACCATATATATCTATATACAACTTGTAAACTCTATTTACACATATATATGTGTATATATAAATATATATACACATATATATATGTAAATATGCTGCTTCCTGTGGGGTTATCCAGCAAGCTGGGTGTTATCTTGGAAAGGTGTTATCCAGCCAGGATGCTCACTGGAGTGATACCTGGTGGAAAAGGGGTGTGTAGGGTTTCTTTGTCATGACAAAAACCACATTATGATGATGATAATTATGATGATAATTTTCTCCCAAACCTTCCCAAACTTTGCTGTTTATTCTGCATGTTTCCCTTAGCAATATCCACACTCCTGACCCACAAGGATGAATCATTATGTGCCAATATCTTGTAATCACAATGTAATACACAAATGCAAGTCTGAAGTGTCCTGAACACCTCTATAGTGTTAAAAATAAGCACTAAAATGGGGCTCAAAGTCCCAGATATATTTAAATAGTTCACATCAGGTGGATGGGTTAACCCAGGTGTGCCAGGGCAGTGGCTGCTGAGGTGACAGAGTTTGAGTTTTTGTTACAATCTCACATCTCAGTTGAGTGTGGAACATCACAGAGGTCTCAACCCCTTTTCCCCTTTCTGCTATTCCCAGTGCCCAAGCATTTCCCTCAAGGTGAAAGCTGGGACTTTGATTTACACCCCTCCTTTTGGAGGAATATCTGTGTTCTAGGAGGGGGCCGTGTTTGTACGTCAGCACGGTAGGAACTGTGTGCTGAGCAGCAGAGGATGCTACCAGGTGGTAAACAGAGAATTTAAATTTCTGAAAGCTCTCCTAAACCTGTTCAAATCTCTGCACAGTACAGATAAGGCCAAGCTGTTGTATGAGCTGACACAGTCAGAACAAACTTCTGGCATATGCACAGCAGTTACAGAATTAGAATTGTAAAACACCTATTTCCCCCTTCCTTTTTTTTTTTTTTTTTTTAATCAAGGTAGGAGCAAGTTTGAAAGGATGATTTGTGTTGTGTGTTTTCAGCTACAAACAAGAAAAAAATCAAGGGCTGGAAAGGAGGTGAGGAATCTGAGCAAACACAAGAAGTCTGATCTAATTAATCTGGTTGCCTCAAAATGTCATCACCATTTTACCTCAAATACATTTTAGTCTCAGGATATTACAGATGTTAGTGTTGTTTAAATGAGGGGAAAAAAAACAACCAACATATAAACTCTTTTCTAATGGAATCCTTCCTTCTGGGCAGGATTAACCTGAAATCTGTGCCTAAACTGACTTTATCTTGGTGATAAAAATGTACAATAAGAAGAAAGCAAGTGGATTTTTTTTTTTTTTTTTTTTTTTTTTTGTTAGTGGCTTGTTTGGGTTGCTACATGCAGGTGACAAGAGGCACTGGTTCTGCCACCCTTCAGGACAAAAGGTTTGTCTCCTTTGCCTCCACAGCCATGTTGTAGTCTAACACACCTAAAAACTTCGGAGACTCTGATTTCCACCCAGAGAACATTGACATATTTTAAAATTCAGATCTAAAACACATACAAAGCAAACATTGCTGCCTTGTAAAGATGTGTTGGGTGTCACTCAGCAAAACACCTCCCAGCAAACGCCACTGCCTTCATTTCCTCCTTCCCTGTCCTCCCTGAGATGGACTAATTGCAAAGCTCTGGGTTGTGTTTGATGTTCTGCCTCTAAAACCTGTGCCACGGTCTGCCTCTTGTTATAGTAATGCTGCAGGTAAGAAAAAGAAATGTATTCATGTAGTTTTTGATTGCAAAGGTACTAATTTAATCTGAAACTCATGTATAGCCATGCTCTTTTAGAAATTTATGAGTTGGAATTTTCTGTTTTGATGTTACAAAAACCACTTGAAAGGAATAGGAAAAATGCTCTGTGTGTATAAGGTCAAGTGCATTATTCTGTAGTTGCATTTTCAAAGCAAAATGCTGGGAAGTTTGAAGGTGGAGAGAGCAGGGCAGGACCTGGAAATGCTGTAAAATGGACAGTATCAGAGGAAAAGAGTGAAGGAACTCTGAGTAATTTCTTTAAAGGCGTGGGCCACACGTGTTGTATCAGCTGGATTGTAAAGATAACCTCCTGTCTGTCATTCAGGGTAGCAAACAAAGCTGTTCCCCTAAACCTGCTTCTTCAAAAGGGGGCCACAGCCCACAGGGAAAGGACCAAGGGAGGCCACTGGGCTCCCCTGGCCAGGGATTCTGCATGTGAGAGCTCACAGTGACGCTGCAAAGCTGGGGCGTCCCTGCAGGCAGCTGCTGGAGGGAGACACTGAAGAGGAGCACGGGTATTTATCCATCTGGGGATGACTTAAAGAATAAGTATGCCATGTCCAATTAGGCAGGAGGTGACAAGGAGGCCACTCTGGGGTTCCAGTCTCTCAGTCCATCCACCCTTGGTCACCAGTGATGCTCTGTGGTGTTACCAAACCCATCAGTGTCACAAGGGGTGACCTTGTACCTCTGTTCTTGAGGGGGAATTCTTGAGCTCAGCAAAGGGGAAGAAGATGCTGATGGCTGCCCCTGTCACAGGACTCAGATATCAGCAGAAGAGGTGTTTAAAATGAGCTAATGAGCATTGTTAACAAAAACAAAACTGCTGCCTCCAAGCCAAGCTTTGCCAGCTTCAGTTTTCATCTCTTTCAGCTCAATATACTGATTAAACTATAACCAAAGCAGAAAATTATAGATTTTTATTTTTAAATAACATAAACAATAGCATTTTACAAATGCAGCCATTTCTCTTTGTCCAGAAGGAACGAGTATTTTGGCTCCCTCCACAAGATGCAGTTGCCAAGTGGTGTTCAGCTTCTGTCTCAGCTTCATGATCCCCACAGCATTTATGCCCCCAAAAATGTAATCCTTCTGCTATTGTCTGCCTGTGTCTCTTTCTGAATGCATTTCCAAAACAGTTGGAGATGGGGACATTTGTTGGCTTTAAAACTTGCTGGATGACAGCTCAGCCTGACTTCCAGCACAAATGATCAGGGGAAGAACTGATTCTGCCAGGGAATATGAGGTCCCACATCCTCATAAGAAGAATTCTGCTGAGCCTTGTGTAACGCTGTCGTCCATTTTCTCCTGATATTAATTTACTCTGCTTGCTTAGCACTGTTAAGACTCTGCAGAAACTTGGTTTTCTTTTGTCCCCCATTGCTCTGACTCTGTCCTGAATACAAGAGGGCTCTTGGGAAGAACATCCCGTTGGGCTGTCATGTTAAACAGACTGTATATCCAGGTAATAATGATGGGAACTCAATTATCTGGGATCGGTGGGCAAGTAAGAATGATTTCTCAGCACAATTCATTGCTTTGTAGCACTGCAGACAGTCTGAAATGCCTATTTCTGAAATCGAGTCTCCCATTCAAAGCACTGGTGTTTGGTGGTGCTGATATGTGTGCACTGGAAAGGAAAAATACTGGTAAAAATCAGTTTTCTGTTTTTCCCTTTACTGAAAACCCAGACTGTTTTCCTTCTGTTAACTCTCCTGAAAGTCTAGAGCTGTCTATTACCTTGGACTGCAATGGCTCCAATGGAGTTTTATCAACCTTTGGCCCTGTCACTATAAAACCCTTCCATGTTTTTGCCAAACCTCCCTCTGAAAGATTACTTTTGCTTGGAGGATGCCAATAAAGGAAATTGCTTTCGCAAAGAAGGAGGTGGGAAGACAACCCTAGACCCCTTCATTTGGATTTCCTCCAATCTCAAATCTCAGGACTGAAGAGCAATCCCGAATATATTATAAAATGCGCTGTGATCCCAGCAGTGCCGTCTCTCTGGGCAGTGTTTCAGTGCCTCCTGCCCCTCCAGCTTTTGAGCAAAACCTTTCAAAGGAAAAAAAATCAACCCCCAGGCAGGGATCCGAGGTACAAAGCGCTCGGCACAGGACTGCAGCGGCCACAGGGAGGGGACCAGCCCTCCTGCCACATGGCACAGCTCCGCTGCCCGTGGGATGAGAGATCCCAGACTGGAGTGGCAGACCTGGAGCCTGGCCCTGCCTGCAGGTGGCCCCGTGCCACCTTCTGCCGTCACAGGAGTTGGTTCTTTCTTTGGCTGTGGGGCTTTCTGCCATCCTTCTTTTACCCCAAATCCCTTGGTGCCATCTGAGGAGCAGCGCGTGCTGCTGGACCAGCTGGAGGCTGTGGCATGGTGGCACGAACCTGGAAAGATGAGGCAGGGAAGGCACTGCCTTTGTGCACAGACTGGAGTCTGCTTCAAACTGAGAGGAATGACAAGATTTGTCTTTACAACAAGCGGTGGGTCTGCTGGTAGATAAAACCAGCACTGAGAGACAAGAGAAACAATGGGAAGGATTCTACTGATTGATGAATGGAAAAGAAGATATTTGCCTTTACAAACAAACCTTAGGTTTGCTGATAAATGAAACCGGATATTGAAAGATGAAAGAAACAATGGGGAAAACCCATAAATCCCATAAGAATTAAAAATTAGAGGGGTTATACATTAAAAGGGGAATCTTAGGCCTTAGGCATCCCAGGAAGTTTGTACCTCTCAAGTACCTCAGCCAGTGGGGAAAGAGAGAGGGAAATGCGGCTGGGAAATTGGGATAAAAAGGGGGCTGCATCCTCCAAAACTTGGAGAGACCCCATGTGAAATGCCCCATGGCCTCTCCCTGTATTCAAAAAAGTAACAGGACTCCTCTGTCTCCGTTTTGGACATAAACCTCTGGCGTTTGTGGATTAATTTTCCTAACAAAACCAAAAAGCAAGCAAACTCAAGGAGTTAGTGGGAGCTCTGCTCCTGTCCCAGCCAAGCCCAAAGCCAGGCTGTGCAAAGGAATGAACATTCCCTTGTTCCTGCTCAGATCCCCTGGAGGGAGCCTGGGGAGCTGGAAGCGGGAGGTGAGAACTGCCAGGGGAGCTGCACATGGCTGCGCCTGCTGCTCTGCCTGCTCTGCTCAGGCCCTGCAGCCAGCCCTGTGTCAGGCTGGCACAAAGGGGGACAGTGTGTGAGAGCATGGCAGGAAACCCACTGAGTGCTGTCACCACACCCCTCACCTGGAGTCAGCTGCAAGGACTCTCCAAGTTTTGGAGGACGCAGCCCCCTTTTTTATCCCAATTTCCCGGTCGCATTTCCCTCTCTTTCCCCACTGGCTGAGGTACTTGAGAGGTACAGACTTCCTGGAATGCCTAAGAATTAAGATTTGCTCGGAGCACCTTTGGCTGCTGGACCAGCCTCTCAAACTGCCCAAACCATGGCCTGATAAAGCACCCAGAGTGTCCTTGGTGGTGTCATGGGGCCACCTCATCCCAACCTCCTGCACGGAGATGGGGCCTGGGAACGGCTCCTGGCTGCATGGAGAGGGGCAGGAACGCTGGGATGGGATCAGGGGAAGGGAAGGGAAGGGAAGGGAAGGGAAGGGAAGGGAAGGGAAGGGAAGGGAAGGGAAGGGAAGCATGTGCAAAAATACCTGTATCTCTGAGAGTCTGGATCCCTGTGAATTCCCTGAGGTGCCCAGAGAGGTTGTGTGGAGCTGCCTGGCTCTGCCTTCAGGGAGCTCTTCCAGAACTGAGCCCTCCACTGGTACATCCATCACATCCTGTGTTTTTGTGGTCTGGTTGGTCTCCTCTGAGGTCAGCTCAATCAAATCACTACTATTCAAGATTTGAGAGTGCAACAGAAAAAACAGGGACCCCATTCTTTTTTGATAACATATTCTTCAGATTTGCCTTGTAGTTATCAAGATGCTTTTCTATATGCATCAAAGCAGGAATAATTTCACTTTTCTTCTTTGAGTAATGATTTTGCCTTTTACTTTTTTCAGTTACATTTATCTTCAAGGCATAGATTTCATTCCTTTTAAAATTTTTTTAAACTTCTTTCTGCTCGGCCTTATTTTGTAGTGATTCCGAACGAATTATCCTGGCCTGTAATTATTTTGAATAGATGCTACACTTAACATGTAGTGCCCAAAAAAAAGGTAAAAACCTTAGGCTAAACTCACCTAATGATAACTTCCCCTGCACCCTCAGAAGGTTTTTTGAAATTCTGCTTTGGTAACAGTTTCACTGGATGCATTAACTGAAGTAGTTGATTGTTCCTTTGTTCCTTGGAGCCATTCCTGACCTTTCCAAATGGCAACACTTACAGGAGCCCCTCAGAGCTGGTGTCCTCCCTTGTGTCCTAGATTACAATGTAAGATGTGCCCAAAGTCTGTATTCTATCACCATCTCCATGAGCTGTTAAACCAGGTGGGGCAGTGTTTCCCTTGCCCCTCCCTCTGCACTATCTTCTGTTAATGGGCCCTCAAGGCCTTGCCCATGGCTCACAGGTAACTCCCTCGGGAGCTCTCTCTGTTTAATGGGCAATCAAGGACCCACTGCACGGCTCATAAAATTACATCATTCCATTGGGAGATGCTCTGCCCAGGGGGAGGAGCCAAGAATTCCCACCTGGATAGAATCTGGGATTTGGGACAGCACTGGGGCCTTACCCACTGGACTCCCGGAGGACAGGAGCTACCAGACTTTTCTATGGGATCACTGCTACAAGAAGACCTTTTCATCTGGACTGCTACCACCACCCTAATCAACAGGGTGTCAGGTTGTATTCGGACTCTGTCTGTGGTCTTTTGTACTACTGCATTTATTTTATTTTATTTTATTTTACCTTTTTTTTTTTTTTCATTTTTGATTTAGAGTCTCTCACTGGTTTTGCTTTCAAACTAGTACACCTTGCCTGGTCTGGGTGGGACTGGGTGCCAGAGGAGTGCATGGGAATTCCTGAAGATCAGACTGTCTGATTTAATTCTCCCAGATTCCGGGGTGGAAGCTGGAGCCAGCAATTCAGCTGCGTGAGCCCCTTGGAACTGCAGGCACCAGGCAGCAGAAGGGCTGGGAAGAAGAGCAGGCAGAGGTATTCCCGTCAGGGCACATTTGCTGGGCAGGTGTTGAGCTGCTTTGACTCCTCAGAGCAGCACATTCGCATTCAGAGCACACAGCCCATTGTGCCAGTCCCTGCAGGCACTGGGAGAATTTATTTCCATAACTTTGGTTTCCAGGACTGTGTCCAGATCAGATTGTATAACTCAGGACTAGAGCTCTGCCTTCAGAGCATCCTGTGGGTATTGCCTTGGATATTCAGTGTCATCAGAAGAGCAGACCCCACCTCTGGGACCCCAAATTAGGTGGCCTAGAGGCTGGGCATGGTCAAATGGAGCTCCTGGACTTTGAGGGTGCTCCTAACCATGAGCTGTAGGGAAAATAATAACTCTTGTGTGATGGTACAAACTGTACTGGAGAATGTCCCCAAGTGCTTTTTAGGTTTTTTTTCCCCCTTCATTATTTTGTTCTTCCATCCTTTTATGTTTTATATGATGGTTCTAAATGTTTCATTGTTAGCTGTGCTCAAACATAATTTCGCACAGAACAACCAGCTGACCACCAAATCCCATCATTTGAGATGTAATGTTCTCTGTAATAACAGCTCCATCACAGGACCTGTGACAGTGATGGCCCTGGCTGTTTTGTCAGGAGAGAGGCAGCATTGTGACAGGGACTGGGGTTTTATTCTGGTGGAAGAAAAAGCAATAAAAAACTGTGTGCAGGAATTCACATCCATTTGAGTAATTTCACAAAATTACCAGTGAGAAAATTAACCCATTCAGACCTAGAAAAGAGGTGTTTGAAGCACGGCACGCATTTGACACCTCAAGACACCTATCTAGGCCTCAGAGAATCCAAAATACCAGCTGCAAATCCTGAAGTATAGGTTTCTTGTCCAGAAAGGGGCCTGATTATGGAATAAACTTCGAGAAGAAAACGGACAAGTCCAAATTCTGAGTGCTGCAGCTCCATCTCTTTAGGCAGCACTGTAGGGAAATGGAATTTGCTTTCAGCCTCCCTGGAAATCAGCACACGTGCACTCACTCCCCATGGGATTCTGTGTGCACAAAAAATGACAAAGAGCCCCACAGAGACTCAGATTTTGCTAATCTGCTTTACATTTCTGATGTTCTGATACCATGGTGATGGGCAACATCAGAAAGACCTAAAACAGGGTTTGAGTGTTTTCAACAGCTTTCTCTTACTAAATGCACTTCATCCTATCATGAGAAAGTCCTCTTGGATTTTTTTTACTCTTTCTCCCACTTCAAAAAATGTGTCTAGTACCTAAAAGGTCATTTTGAAGAACTTTGCTTTTCTATAAATTACTGGATTTTATAAAAAAAACACTGCATATAAGTGACAATTTCTTATGTGTCTGTATTTAATATCTTCCTTTTAGACTCCTAAGAGAGGGCCTTTACCAATTTCCTCAAAAAGAATGGGCGAGGGAGACAAATGGAGAGGGAGGAGAGTGTACTGCATTTTCTTTCTGAATTTTCCATGAATCTTGAACACAAAAGGAATGAGTATCCCAGAATAATTGGTGTAATGATGATAAAGAAGACAGAAAAGCCTTATCTTCTAAAACCTGTGTTTGTTCCTTCTCCTTGCAGTGTTGTAATGGCCCAGCCAGGTGTAGGTGCAGCTTCTCCCTGGAGTTGCACTTCAGTAGGAAGTGGTGAATTTTGTGGGATTTTGCTAGTTTTTGAATACCTTTTATTTTTTCCCTGCCTTCTGGAGCTGATCTTATGCCTGGCCTCAATCATTTGGAAGGCATTTGAGGGCTCCATGTCAGTTGAGGGGTTCAGTTTATCAATGCTTCTGTTTAAATCCACAATGTGATGCCAGGGTGCCAAGCTGGCAGCACTGGGAGGTGACACTGCAGTGTAGGGCTGGCTCCCAGCCTGCTCCACAGAGCTCAGCCTCTGGACACAAAAAGGGGGTTTTAAGGCCTGAATTTCAAGTCAAACCCCATCCCTTTCTGTGAAAGAGGCATTCTCTGTGTGTAGGGTGTGCTGAGCCTCTTGCTGCAGGGAGACTCCTCCCTTTCTCTTTTTATTCATACCTTTCTCTTCCCTATTTTCCCTTCACCTTTCAGTTTTCCTCTCTGTGCTCTGGATAACTTCCCCTTCCTTTAGTGCTGTTGCAAATCTCAATGGCCCATTCTAATGCAATATTTAGGTGCCTCCTGGCTGTGGTTTAAAAGTTGCTTTAACATTTTCTGCACTAAAGTGGATTTTTCTTATAGCCCAGCAATTCTCAGCTCTTAGCCCCTTAGGCTCCTGGAGTTCAGACTTCCAGAGTCAAACCAAAGCCCCAGATCTCAGTGGCTCACATCTCATTTTCAGCATCAGGTGTTTTATCTGACAGTATCTTGTCTTTTTGCATCATTCAGAGTTGTTGGTGGTAGTTCCTTCTTATTTTACAAGTGCTAAATGGCACTAGGAGGCAAAAGAGTGTTTATATGGAATACTTGCTGTGTCACTTTTGTGTGTGTAACAGAGGCTGAGGCTGAGTGTGAGGTAAGTATTTAAACCCACGACGACAGAATTTGAAAAGACTCTGAGAAAACAGAATTATTTCTTTTGCCTCTGTGCAACATCTAACAAATCTCCCTGGTTTTCCATCTCCTGCTGAGGTCCTGGAAACAGCAGAGGGAGAGCTCTCAATGCCTTCTCGAGATTATTCCATTTCAGATGTCACTGAAGCACTGCATAAATTGCTCCTAAGAAAGCGCAGGATCACTTGACCTTTCTGAGGCTCACGGTGGTGGCTGTGTCATCTACTCTTCATTTCAATACCACTTTCAGGGGGGTTGAAGCCTTCAGTATAATCTGCTGCTCCAACATTTGGGGCAGTGCCCTGCTTGCTTCCAGGCCTGTCAGTCTTGGCAGGCAAAGGGAAATCTCAGGGGAAATTCTGGAGCTCAGACTTTCACAGGCTAATCTGCACCCCAGTGGAGCCTTTCAGTGCTTTCCAGGGACTTTGCTTCAGGCCTTTGAAGTCTGTGATTTCAGGACGTGGGGGATAGGTAGGGATTAGTTTGAGTTTCTTCCTCGCACACGCCGGCACACGCCGGTTCACAGCGTCCCACGGCTGTGGTAATAAAATGCTGGTTATGGATTTATCCATGTAAAGCCAGGCAAAGCTGGGATATACCAATCACCCGTTTTGCAGAAAAAGAGGTGAGAAGGATTAAATGATCTCTCCTGATTAATGCATGTGGGGTAAAGCACTGCTGAGACAGGCAGCTGAGCTGCTGCTGCTGCTGAGCTCTGTTCTGCTCGAAGGTGTGATCCTTCCCCATCCTGTTTCTCCTTTGGTGATCCCGCAGCCCTGCTGACCCCTTGGCAAGTCCATTGAGCTTTCTGAGCTGCAGAACACAATTATTTTTCCTCGGTGAGCTGTAGGTAGCAAAGGGCTGCAGGGTGAGCTGAGGGTTGAAGGGGAGTGGGCAGGTGCCTGGCCAGGGGATGACCAGGAGGTCATAAACGATTTTTCCAGTGGCACCCACAACTTTGAGGATCAAGACCTGGATGTCTTCCCCTATCTCCTGTCATTCCCAAAGTTCAGATAGTGTTCCTTGATGAAAGGCACCTGGCCTAAGTGAAGAAATAGGTCGTTCATCCCAAATTCTGAGACGCAGCTCTTTCTCCATTTTGGCCTGTTGGGATGTGTAGTGTCCTGCAAAGGCTTCATTTGGTGATGCCTTGACTTGTTCCTTCAGTTACTGTTTTGTTCCAGCGTAAATGGTATTTACAACAGGGGAGCAGGCCCTTTTCCCCATGCTGTGGCCACCCAAACCCACGTGGCTCCTTCAATGTAAGGCACGAGCAGCCATCACAGGTTTAGATTGGATGTTAGGGTGAAATTCTTCCCTGTGAGGGTGGTGAGGCCCTGGCACAGGGTGCCCAGAGAAGCTGTGGCTGTGGCACGAGTGTTCCTGCAGGCCTGCCCTGCTCACCTTGTCCCAGCCAGCTGAGCCCAGGGACAAGGGACACCACCACCACAGCCAGCTCCAGCCCCGCTGCTCCCCAGGGTGCAGGCACCCATCTCCCTGGCAGTGCATTTCATGAGGTGGCGTATTTGTAATCGATTAATTCCACACTGGAAGCACACCCATCACTCCTGCAACATATGGCAGCTAATCTCTCCTTAAGCAGTTAATTAGGCACCATTTATATGCACGTCGCCCTTTGCACGCCAAAGCAGCTGTGATTCCTGTAGGAAGCTGTTTGTTTTGGGCTGTCTTTCTCCTTTGTGTGGAAAAATGAAATGTTTCCCACTCATTTCTTTGTGTATGTTCTTTTCAAAGAACAGGTGTACTGAGGTGCTGCCTTGGGTGAGAGACTGACCCGGTCTTTAGGGCACTGGAGCAGGTTGAGATAAGCAGGGGGACAACTTTTTGGCTCTGTTCATGATTCATAGAATCATGGAATGGTTTGGGTTGGACCTTAAAGATCATCTTCTTCCAGCCCCTGCCATGGGCAAAGACACCTTCTGCTAGACCAGGTTGTTCCAAGCCCATTCAAAACTTTCAGGGTGGGGCAGCCACAGCTTCTCTGGACACCCTGTGCCAGGGCCTCAGCACCTTCACGGGAAAGAATTTCCTCCTAACATCCAACCTAAACCCACTCTCTGTCAATTTAAATCCATTCCCCCCGTCCGAACACTACCTGTCCTTGCAAAAAGCCTCTCCATCTTTCCTGTAGCCTCCCTTCCGGGATTGAGGGGCTGCAATTAGGTCACCTCAAAGCCGCCTCTTTTCCAGGCTGAACAACCCCAATTATCCCAGCCTACTCCTGCTGATTACAGGGCGTACTGATTAATTTGGCAGGAATTGCCCTCCCTGTGCTCTAAGGAGGGGCAGCCATGAGGTGCCTTGACAGATCTGACCAGGAAAACTTACTTAGAAGGCACTTGCATCTTTAAGGAAATTTACTAGCCAGCATTATTTATTTCTAAATTTAAGAGTATTATAATCTACTGCATTTAAGACTTAAAGGATGATAGGGCTTGATCTTGAAAAAAAAAAAAAATCCCCCAAACCACACGGGTTTGTGCAAGATTTGGACTTGATAGTCCTTGTGGCTATCGAGCCTTCCAGCTCTGGTTATTTTACAATTCTAAGTTCTGCACCCCCAAAATTGGAGTTCTTTTCTGTTAGGCACCCTCCAAACCACCCCATGAGCACAGTTGTCTCTTCAATGTGCTCATAATAAATATCAAAGGCCATGAAAGTTTGGGACTAGAAATGGGTTTGCTTTTCCATCATGAATGGGGAGGTACAGCAAGGATTAATTAAGATCTAGGGGTAAACATGGGGTCTGGATTCCTGAATGTCAGATGCAGTGCTGCAGCTAAGGATATCTTTGTTCCCTGGCTGAATTTCTGCTTTGCTATCATGTGTCTGACATCTGGATGGCATTCTGAGAACTTCTGAGGGAAAATGTGTAATGGACAATCAATAAACTGTTTGTTGGGGAAATTTTCTCCTACCAGGATGATAAAATCAGGATCTGAAAAGGCATCTCAGAGCTGTTCATCAATTACTGCTGCTATTTATTTCCTGAAATTGGAATGGAGAGCTCGGTGCCTGAGTTGGTTTGAAGACACAGGAAGCGCACGTTGTTCCACTGCCTCCAACTTTGGCAGACCCCTTGCAAGCCTGTGACAAATTACTAATCAGTCTGCAATTTTTCACACCCGTCCTGTCTCTGTTTTGCTGTGCTCTGGTGTGATTACTGCACATTCCAGCTCCCAGCACCCTGTAAATGATCCATCAGCCTCACTGAACGTGGAGCTCCCTCCTGCATTTCATGAGCTGAGCCCAGGCTGGGCTCCCTGCACGTGGCTGAGCTGGGCCTGGCGAGGGCTGAGCCTTCCCCGCTCCCTCCATGTGGGAGGCAGATTGCCAAAGTCAGGATGGGAACTAAAAAGGCTCAGAGTTCCCCCACCGAGCTGAATTTCTCCCCTTCACAATAACAGTGTGTAGTGTTTCAAGTGGCTTCAGATTTTCTCCCAGTTTTTACTGTCTTCTATTAAGTTATATGTCCTTTTTCTTTCAGAGCAAGTATAAATCCACTGACTCCAAGTAATACACAGAAAAACAATGTTGTACTGTGATTGGTTTGCTTAATCTGCCTGTGAATGACTCTTTCCCCACCACCAGCCTCATTAATCCAATGTAATTTTTGTCTCTTTCCTACAGTGATGGGGTTTTTGTTCTGTAGAGCTGATAAATTCCATTCTTTCAGTGTAATATATCACAGATTTCTCTGTGAATTCTTCAGAATCCTTCTTAGGAAAGTCTGAGACCCAAGGTGCAGCAAGGGTAGGGGCAGCTGTGAGAGGGCTTTTCATGATCCTTGCTCATCACTCCTCCTGAGCCTCACCCGGATCTGGGTACAGCTGCGGTGGGTACCCTGTGCCTGTGACAGGAGGGCACTGCCACCTCTGTCAGTGTCTCTACAGCCTGAATCCACAAGAGATTGCAGGTGAAGGGGAAGATAAATTGATGGGAAATCCACTGAGGCCAATTACTGTGAAGTTTCTAGAAGAGTGAGTTACAAATAGTATGAGAAAAAGCAGCAAGATACAAACCAACATTACAAGGCACCTTCACGTACCAGGGACAGATAAATGAGAGAGAAACTTGCTTCTTAATTTTCATTTTTCCCCAGCTCTCACTGCAGTGTCTCCAGGCTGCTGTTGGAGTAGCTTAGTGCATCACTTAGCACATGGGACAGGTTTGTTGCTTTTGGAGACACAGGTACAGCCCCAAGGCTGCTCCCTTTGATGGGCTCTCTGCTCCCCATCACGTTCATGCCATTCCTGAGCAAAGGGGGGAGTGGATGGTGCTGAACAGCCAGCAGCTGTTAGCGGACTTCCCCTCGGAGTTGAGGGGCTGGGATTGCTCTGAGAGGTGGCACAAAGGTTTCTGTCCCAGGAGCAGAAGGTCCTCGAGGCCGCCGAGAGCAGCACAAAATCAAGGAACCCTCAGTCATGGTAGGAGACACTGCTCAAAGGGGGCTGGGTGATTAAACAAGGCCTGTTGGCCACGCTCCTGCAGGGATGAGGATGTGTTAGAAGGAGGTTTGAAGTCACCCAGCCCCCAAGTGAAGGAAACAGTCAGGTGGGATTATCGTGGTGGTGGCTATTTGTATGCCAGAGAGACAGAAGGATGAGGCTAAAAGCCTGGAGCTCAAGAGAGAAGTGGACTCTGTGTCAGCTGGGAGGAAAAAAAAGGGATAAAGAAGAGAGAAAGGAGAAGGTGGCAGGGGTGAGGGAGTTGAGAGGCTGCTACAAGCTTGAAAGAACCATTAGAAATGCTACTGTATTAAATGGGCAAGGGCATCAAGGGGGAATATTTTGCTTTTTCAGAAGTTTTGAAGAACTGTACTAATAAAGTAAGGTGAGCAGGCAAGGTCAAGGAGGCCAAAAATGAGCAATGAGGCAGCTCTGCTGTTCTGACAGATACATGGCTCTGAACCTGCCATGGCCCAGATGTGGGACAAAGGCGTGAAGCAAGAGGCAGAAGATAAATAGTGGTGCAGGAAGGCTTTAAATTACAGGCGAACGATCCCTCTGACATAAATAAAGTTTCTTTAACCTCAGTTCCCCCATTAGTCAGCATTTTGGGCTGGAAATGATTTACAGAAAAACCCAAGAGATGTTTGAGGTGTGATTGTGAGCGGAGAATGTAAATTTAAGGAAAACAGTGCTTAGTGAGTGGGGATGAAATAAGATGCTGCTACGGTTCTGTAGTTTGACAGGTTGTGAGGCTGTGAGCGTGGCAACATTCAGAAGGCATTGTTCCCCAAATCAGGGCTCCAAACTGCAGACTTCAAGGAGAATCTCTGCTCATTCTGCCTCTGTTAAAGCTGAGATCTTTTTTTCAACCAGGCTCTCACTGGGCTGAGCTTTTCCCGACTCTCACAGACCCACCTCCTTTGCAGAAGTGTGGAATGCTGACACCTGCCTATTAACCCATGAACCTGGCGTGAGCAGGGACTCACCTCCACTGTGCTACGACTTCAGTTAGCCAATTTTAGCTCATTTGCACACATAATTTTCTGCCAAGGTGACATTATCAAGCACTCCTGATGATGAGGACATTATTTAGGCCAAGGGGAAAAAAAAAAGCACAAACACAGGCTGGAAATCTGAGCTGAAGATAAGGTTGTTTGACAATGAAACACAGCGTAGGGATGGTTGTAGGGCAGAGCTGCTTTGGTCCCTGTTTGAGATGCCTGTAGGTAATAAATCCATGGAGGTCAAACTGCCTGGATGATACCTATGGCCTGGTTTTAAAAACATTGCTAGAGATTTGTTAAGGATTTATTTTTGCCGTGTAGGTTTTGTGTTAGTGGGGGTTTTTGTTTGTTTTTAGGGTTTTGCTATATTTTTTCTTGCTTGTTGTGATTCTCAAAAACTGGGAAAGGACCAGTGCAGCTCCCCCAAGCCCCTGACTGCCCCAGGTCCAGTTCAGCCTGAGCCAGTTGTTACTGCAGAGTAAAACATGTAATTTTACATCCATTTGTTTTAAAGGTCACATTTTCCTGCTTATCGTGTTTCTACTATATATATTTTACTAGCCTTCAGAAGCCAAAAATATCTTTCAGCCTCAATGGTCCTAAAGGACAGAAAACTGAGGATGAATTTAAGCTCACTGCTCACATTACCCCCATGATCAGGAACGGTGGGAGGTCAAGACAAGCAAACAGGACGTGGAGGAGCTCACGGGAACTGCTGGAGCTGAACTTCTCAGTGCATTCTCAAGGTCAGAAATCCCAGCTGCTAATCACAACTCATGCTCTCAGCCTTGGAAAATAGCAGGGTCTGCTGGGCAGGAGGTCTCCTGCAAGAAGGAAAAAATAGAGGAGAAGGGCCAGAACAGCTGAGATTGATCTGCCATTTCTTGTCATTTTGAACTATTAAAATAAATGGGGGAAAGTGCCCATTGTTAAATGCTGAAATAAGTCTCAATAATTTTCTATATTTCTCTTGATTTTCCAGCATTAGCTGTGAGTACTTTTAATGACTCTTTTTATGAAAACCTCTTCTGGTGTGGGGGAAGTTATTAAGCCTGTTACAAAGGGATTTTATGGTTTTAATTATAAACAGGTAATAGAGTCTATGCAAAAATTACCTTTTGACTTTGCAATAAAACCCATTTCCCCCAAGGTAAGAACTCCATAAAGAGAGAATTACACGGCAAGGGAGTGGAGAAGTCAGCTCTGAAATCACAAGATGCCTCCACAAGAGCTGCTTTTGAGAAGCCCTGGGGATGCACTGACCTTTGTCTGTCTGTCTGTCTGTCTGTCTGCTGGAGGCCAAGGGAACAGAGAGGGAAATGCAAGGCTCAGGATGCCCAGATTGTCTCTGTCTGCCTTAGAGCAGCCTCAGGACTCCTTTAACCTCCTGAACAGTCCCATCTGGACCACTCAAACCCCACAGCTGGAGATGGATGCACAGTGGAGGGATGGAACAGTTCTGCTTTTCCCCTTTCAGCTGTGCAGTGATGCCGCAGTTGGGAAGAGTCACTCTCTTCTTTCTTTCTGGATAATACTCCCAGACTCATCCACCCTGACTTTCTTGCTGTGATTTGTCAGCTCTGCAGCAGGAATTGCTCGTGTCTCCACCACAGAGAAAGCCCCTGCATTGCCAAAGCTTTCTCTTTCAGTGTTTTCCACCACAAAGAAATAAGACTTTTCTGTTAGCCCTGCTCTGAGGAGGTTGGTCAAGCTCTGAGCTCTCACTGCAGCCAAGGCCAGTAGCCATCACTGCCCTTTTCTCTGTCTGGAAGGGAAAACAGTGTTTCTCCTCCTGATGTCAAACATACATTTTCCCGGTTATTAGAGAAGGCATTTTCTTGGCACAAAGTCCTAGTGCTGGCGTTCAGTGCTGAGCTCAGCCGTGCTGGTCCTGCAAACTCCTCGTGCCCTTCAGTAAGTCACTTAATTTTCCTTTTGCTCATTGTTTCTCCCCTCTTCCTTCCTTCCCTTCCTCGCCTGTGCACACGGAGGACAAGCCTTTGATGAATGGGTTGTCTTTTAGCATAAGGTCAAGTGATCCAAAGAGACTGAGCTGCTGTGACTTAATGAGTTAATTACGTCACCTGCCTGTCAGCAAGACCTGATGGAGGTGAGCTCTGAGCTGGCTCCTGCCGGGAAACACAGCTCAGTGGTTTAAAAACGGAGTTTATGCTGTTTGCAAGAGGCTACTGCATTTCCAGATGCTCTAGTCCAGACCAGCTATCTGTGCCACCGACTAGAAGTGATTAGTTGTTTGACTAAATTAACACCCAGTTGGTCAACATAAATTTTAATTCCTTCTTTTAGCTGGAAGACTGAGAAAGAAAGAGGTGAAGAGGAAAAAGCACAGCAGTGGAGACTGTAATTTGTTGTCTTTTAGCTCTCCCTGTATATCATTTATAAGGATATACAGACTATTATGGCTCATCTGTATCCCTCTAATCATTAATGAGGTGCCTTCCATGCCCTAGAGTTAAAGTCATAAAAGTAAACTGTGTTTTCTACTGCAGGTCCATTTCAGTTCTTTATACAAATGTTCTGTTGCCCTTTATAATGTATTTGCTATAAATCTTGACAGCATTATTTGTTTTGTTTTTCTATCTAAATGCGGTGTTGAGTGGAAATGGCCTCATTATCTCCCCATTTCTAAGCAGAATTCACTGTCTTTAAAAGGTGCTGTATTAACAGCCCTAGAGACAGAAATCCCTGTTCAGAGGGAAGAGGCACAACACAGGCAGGCAAACCCAGCCTGCCCTTCCTTGCTGAGCTTTATTGATGACTGAGCTGTGCTTCTCTGTCCTGGTCTTGTGGGTCCAGCAAGCAGAGCGTGCTCACCCACACCTCATCTTTCCCCTTGCTAAAAGCAGTGCCAGCTGAACGACTTTACCAAATCTGGGGAAATAAGAATTCATTTTGTACAAACTAGATTCCCTCTTTTTTAACTTGGAGACAGTTAGTGTGTAACAAGCCGAGCCTTGTTCTTTTATTTGTAGTGATCACACTGATCACAATTGCACCTGACAGGTAACACAGTTAATACTGCAGCAGGCTCTTAGCTTCTTTGAGGTCTCATTCTGACAGTGTTTCTGTGGCTCTCTTGGATGTTTCCTTGCTTTCCTTTCCTGCACTTTGCTTTTGAGCACTCCAGCAAGCTGCAATCCCAGCAGTCAACATCCATAAGCGTGCTGCAGCACCAAGGAAATTCTCCAGGTCACATTCCCCAGCTCCAGCAGGAGCCTGCAGGGCTTTGCTCAGCTCTGCTTTCACCACAGCTGGAAAAGAAGAGTTTATCTGTCCCAGAATTGATGTCCAGGTAGACCCCAAGTGAGATTTTCCTTTCAGATTGGAGGCTGGCTGCTCAGCTTTCGCTCCTAATCTCACTTTTACCTCTCAATTCACCTGATATCCAAAGCAAAACACATCTTTCATAAAAATGGATGTTTACAACTAACAGGCCTAATTTTTAAAACAGAGTGATTGCCAAAGCCTGCTAAATGAAGAACCAGATAGGGAAGTTTTTCACAGCTTCAGAGCTAATGAGTTGTAGACATTGGCAAATACTGACTTTTTAAATTAGAGCTGCTATAGTTCAAAGGAGACAGATGGTTTTATTTATGAAAAGGGATTTAAGGACCACACACAGAAGACTCTACAGAAACACAATGTGTTGTTGGAGACCATATATTGTAAAAGGTGATATTTAAAACAGTTCAAATTTTCCATTCCCCTTTTCCTCCTTGCCAGCCACATTTGGTGCAGCAGCTTTTTGAAATCCAGGAACATTTGGATTTGCTCTAATAAAAACAAACACAAAACGAGAAGAAACTTTGAGAGGTCACCTTCAAAGCTGTAAATACTGTAGGTTCACCTTGAGCCTGATTCAAACCCCTTTGAACTAATTTGTGTTAATGACAGTGTGATTCTCTTCCATTCAGTACCCATCATCTCCAGCTATGGGGACTTGAGTGATGAATACTTTCTCTTGTTTCTGGGTTCATCTCACACAACAGCCAAGGCATCTGGAGCACTGAGTTCCTGCTAGAAAGGCTACAACAACCATTTGCCAGTGTTGTACTTAAGCCTCAGTTTAAAATAAAACTTGATCATAGTTTAGGCCAAAGTTGCAGAGATTTCAGCTGCTGTTTTTCAGCAGAACTCAAAGCAGTAATGGGTAACGTTGTGGAGAGCAGAGAAGGAATAAAACCATACTTGTTCAGAAAATGGCCCTCATCTCACAGGAGAGGCAGACATGGAGAGGCTCTTAATTCACCCACAGAGCATCCAGATCTGCCTCAGCCTGCACAGATTCCAATGGGAAAGAGCCCCCCTGGAGACCCTGCTGGGAAAGCTGCTCCAGCATAGAGGGGCAGGGAATGTGCTAACACTGTGATGGGCAGGACTGTGAGCCCCATGCTTGGTTTAAAATGAGGATAAAATCATAACCCAGACCGGTACATAGCTGTTTGTGCTCTGAGGGGACCAGCTCCTCGTAGGGGAAGATATTTGTCTCCTGCTGCTGTTATGTTCTTTGCCAGCTTTAAGAAAACTCAACAATCTCTTTGCTGTCAGCACAGCATATGTCTCCTCTGCTCTGCTGTTATCTGAACAGAATGCAGGATGGAAGCAATTTCCAGAAAGCACAGCAAATATTAACACATGCAGAAATGCAGGGCACGGAGAAAAAAAATATCCCAACAGTTATTTGGCTCTCCTGAATATAGTGTGGCAGCTCAAATATTCATCAAGTTCATACTGCTCCCAACAAGGAGGCAAATTCTGAACCTTCAGTTGTACCAAGTGAGTCATTTGTCGGTCTTGCAGCCTTCATATGTCAGTGTTCCTTCCACATTTACCTGGTTTGGTGGCCACATCTCCAGCAAAGCTGGGTAACCTGCTCTGCTGTGTCCCTGCATCAGTCTGTGGCACTCACGTGGCCATGTGTGGCTATCTGAGTGACAGAGGTCATTTGTGTAAGTCATCTTTTGTTTTCTGGAGTGTGGGAACAGCATTGACGCAGTTATGTGGGTCCTGCAAAGGACTCCAGGGTAGCCAAGAAGTCTTGAAATCTTCATCTCTGGAGACCATCACATCCCAAGAAGCCAATGAGCACCTTGTTCTGGTTTGACCTGCTTTGAGCTGGGTCCCTTCCAGCCCAGTGTACGACAGTGGCTGAATTTTCTCCACCCTACTGTCCTGAACAAAATGCACCCACACAAGAAAAGCTGGTGGTTTCTGCTGGCAACCTGTTCTAGACAAGGGAGGATTCTTTTCTCATCCTAACCCAACACAATCCTAGTGGAGAAGCACAGAACTACCTGAAAACATCAGTTTCCCAGTTTCCAGTGCTGCTTCTCCCACATCACCTGGCAGATGTGTAAAGCATCTGCAGAGGGGAGATTGAAGCCCCTGTGCCAAGTGAACCCCCGGTCCCCAGGCAGCAGAGGAGCCCTCAGTGCCCTGATGGTGCCATCTGTGCACCCAGGAGGAGGAGACGGCCACCCCTGCACACAGAACCCTCAGCACCCTGCTGCTGGCCACTGCCTGCAGCTGGAAATTCCTCAAACCGTGGCTTCAGCTGGAGACACCATCCCCAGGCAGTGACTGAGACCAGGAGAGGTCTGGTTCCTGTTTTAAAAGCTCATTTTCTTAGGCTTGGTGGCTGCTCCACCACCACTGGCATGCTCCATCCCTGGAAGTGCTCAGACCATGTGTGGATGTGGCTCTGTGGGACAGGGGCTAGTGGTGGGCTTGGCAAGGGTGGGTCAGTGGATGGACTCAAGGATCTTGGACACCTTTTCCAACCTGAAAAAGTCTGTGATTCTGTGGTTTGTGGGTTGGAGCTGGAAGATCATTCTCCAGATTGTGCTGTCCATGTAATTACCAGGATAAAAGGGTTGCAGACACCACAGACAGACACACCTAGAGTGTCTGCTGCTAATTAAAGAGCACTTAGGAAATCCTGGGCTGGAATGGTGTATTCTGGAAGAAAAACTCAATTAATATGAAGGTCTCCCCACTGGAAACCAGACTTGACACCACAGGGACAGGCAACAAGCTGCAAACTACTGTGAAGGGAAAGGTCTGCTGGGTTTGACGTTCCATAATCTTTAAATAAAGCGTGATTTAGTCAATGAATAGGAGCCCTTACAGCTTTAACATTAAGACCAATCTGATTGCTGGCACTAAATGTAGCTGGGAATAAAGGCAGTAACAAGAAATTGCAGGAGAATAGCACAGGAAAGTTAATTTTCAGCAAAGCGTAAGGAGAGGGAGTGTGTGTGTCCATTTATTTTAGGATTATGAAATTGCAGTTGGTTTGGGTTTTTTTTTTAAACAAGATTCCAGCAGAAGAGGATAAATGAAGATAAGTGGCTGACTCAGGCATTCTGAAATTAGCACTGAAGCTCTCTGTTACAGGCTGTCATTACTCTGTGGACTTGCAAAGCGAGAAAAAAATTGAAGTATTAAGTGAAGATGCCATTGAAATACAATGTGCAGTTATAAGAGCTAAAAAGCAGCTTGTTTTTATTGGCCTTTACACTTTTTTTTTTTGTTTTGTTGCTTGTTTCTTGTTATACAAGGCAGTGCTCTCCAGAGAGAGGGAAAAGAGACTCACAACCTACTGACCTCTATCTGTATTTAGTTTGTGTGTGCATTACTATGCCACATGGATTTATTATCAACTAATAAATAATATCTTGGATTTATATAACACCTTTCTATTCCCAGAGATTCCAAAGCACTTTGTAAACAGCAGGACTTAATTGTCTTTTCACTTTGCTATTATGCACTCTTGACTTCAGGGGGATTGCTCTTGATTTACACTAAAAATATACAAGGATTTGGTATCTTCCCTCTAAGAGGACCAGAGCTAAGAGGAGCTGCAGCAATCTAAGATCACTTAGAAGCATGAAAAGCCATTTAAGGCAGAGAATAAAAATTACGGATTTTGACTTAACAGAAAAGAAAGTGCTGCAGAAAAGCAAAATATTCTAAGGCACACCTGGAATTTAGCTGGGAGGTGAGGCTCAGAATGATTTTGTCCAAAGCACCTTTTATCACCAGTGGCCATCCCTGAGTTAATATCTGATGGAGAGAGGGCACTTTTGGGACAACCCTGGAATATCAGTTTGGTGCCTATGGCTGCTCACAGTCACCTCCTGCTCATGGGGTTTGGCTGCAATTGTCCCTCCCTGTCTGGGCAGTGCCTGTGTGGGCCCGGCACTTGATCAAATTCCTTTCTATCAAAAGGCAATTCCCTGGGAAACAGTATTTGAAACCAATATTACATTTTTTTCAGGAACCTGTGAAGTGTCTATGTTCTAATACGTGTAGCAGAGAGATCAATGTCCTATAAAGAGGACAGTACAAACTGCAGTTCTGAGAGCAGTGTCCTTGGCTGGCACAGCAAAGTTTTATTATCAGAAAGCTTTAAAAGAGCAGATTTCCATTTTTGCAAAAGCTGATGCTTTAAAAATCTTTGCCAAACCATTCAATCCACAAAGAATTATTCATTAGAAGAGAAATCAGAATACTATAATGTTTAAAAATGTTTTACTATTTTGAACTTTCCCTTAAAGTGACTTTTTTTATCCCACTCGATATTTGAAGTGGTGTAGTGCAAATAGCATTCAACCAAAACCAGGACATGGGGGAAAATCTAATTGCTCTTTCATATTGTTTGAATTTTCAGGCTTCCTAAAAATGGAATATTTTAATTTTTATTAGAAACACTTTATTTCCAAGGATTCCAGCTGGTCTCCTTATTATCTCAGTTCTGCCACGTGGTGGTTTGGTTTCCTAAAGATGGAAATGAAGACAGTGTGGCAAAGATGGCTGATGGATGACAAAAATCTTTGATAATGGATGGAGCTGCTCAGGAAAATTGAGGTAACAACATTCCCATGGGAAGAGCCTGCATTCCGTCTCCTGTGCAGTTTTTGTTTTGAGCCATATTTGAGAGCTGTATTCAGGTTAGCACATGAGCACGACTGAGGAAATCCATATTTTCGCTCTTAGTAATTAAGGACAATAATGCTTCCAGGGCCACCAGGGCTGTTTTGCAGTCACTGTATAAACAAGAGCTCCTGAGCTGGGCTGTGATAAACAAAACTGTGTTCTCCTTGTGTGTCCCCACGGAGGGAGCAGTGACCTCAGTCAGAAGCATCAGCGGGGTTGGCAGTGCTGGTGCCTTCCCAGGTGCCAAAGAGACCCCAGGCCAAGCCCCTGCTGCCCAGGTGGGGGAATTCACTCCGAAACTGAAGTTCAAACTGCAGACACAAAGTGGGGAATAGGTCACAGGTGCCTGTGGTGGTGACAGGAGGAGGAACCGTGAGCACCTGACACATCTCCTTAAACTGCAGTGAACCAAGCAGGGGCTTGATATGAGAAACGTGTATGTACATGAAAATTCAGAATTTTAGTAGCATATAATGTGCTAAAGCAGGTGGAGGGGAAACAGAAATATATAGTTTATTTAGCAATTTCATAAAAGTAGAAAAACAACTTGTAACAGAACACATAAGAATGCAACCTGTTAAGTAGAAACAACTTGTAGCAGTAAAGGCCATAAAGATAAGATGTATATTGCCAAAACTCACTAAAGCAGGACTTAGGCATTGTAAAAACCTGATAAAGTAAAACCAGTGGCTTGAGAAACCGGCAAGAACCCAGCTCCTGGTTTTAGCCAGGACAAACTGACCTGGGAGCCAAACCTCCACTGTGCC
>VYZR01107542.1:3302-15513 GCA_013400675.1 Oxylabes madagascariensis | reverse complement strand
CCCAAAACAGAAACAAGCCAAAAAAAAAGCACTGAAACTGTGGTGGGCTGGGCAAAGCCACTTCACTTTCTGGTTTGAAGCATTAACGTTTGTGGTATTGCAGCTATTTTCACCAGATCTGTAAGGGGAGAGTCTGAGAAGAAAGGATTTTTTTCCCAAAGACATATTTGCATCAGTCCTGTGTAACCAGGTTTGTGTGTTCATATCCCCTGGGCTCTTCATGTTCCCCCAGAGCTGTTTTCTGCTGAGGCATTGCACAAGGTGATGTATGGGGGAGACAGGATGAGCAAGAGCTTGTTGGAGGGCCAGGCTAAGATGAGCACCATGTGTGTTCTGTGGTTCTGTGTTTGGGAAGATGTCAGCCCCATGTTTATGTGTTCAGTGGGCCGCCTGCAGAGGTTTGTGTTGGTGCTTGTTACTGAATGTCCCAACCCTGTTTCATGGGCTGAGGGGCAAGGTCGGTAGCAGCTGCAGGACTCAGAGCTGGCAGGCCAAGCCCCCAGCTCTCAAGTTCCCTGAACCCATCTCCAGTTTCAGGGATGCAGCCCAGCTACTCTATCCTGTCCCAGAAGCTGTCTGAGCTCTTGCACAGAGCATGGCAGCCCTGTGGTGTGACAGTGGTCGCAGCCACATGGAAGTACTGCGTGGCATTCTTGTTCACCAGCCCTGCTGGCCAACCCAGCCTCTAGGTGATGACATGCTCCTGTCTTGGAAGTGAGCAGCTGGCTCTAGAGCAGACATGCATTTGTGGATCATTTTTATCTGTATGTCAGGTAAACAGGGATGTTTAGCAGTTTTTCCCAAGAAATTTCTACTTTTTCATACATTTGTTTGCACACCTCTGGTGGCATCAATCAGAGCATGAATGATGATGATGTATAATTTTGCAGGAATAAGGAGTTTTAGAATGAAGTTTTAAAGATTTTAAGTATTCAGCTTGGTCAATTTGCTGGATTAAAAAGAAACAAATCTATCATGACTTCCATTATGATTTATGTATCTTGTTAGAGAAAAATTTTTTTTCACTTGTCCAAAGATGTGATAACCCCTGAACAAAACATGGACTTGTTGTTTCCCAGGTATCTGTGTAGCACAGCTGTTTTTATTACTGGGCTCTGTGGTCTCCATCTGATAACCTGGAAGCATTGGAGGGAATTATGTTGTGTGGGAATGACCATTTGGCTTTGATGCACTGTCAGGGAGCATGATCTTAAAAGCATGTGAATATAGAGCTGCACACTGGAGCATGTGCCATTTCCTGGGGGAGCGTCTGAGTGGGTGGGATGTGGTGGGACAGCAGAAACATGGGAGTGCTCAGTTGTACGCAAAGCCAAATGATGTACAGTTAAACACTGCCATAGTCCAAGGTCTGAGGAAACACCATTTGAGCTTTGTCTGGTAGTTAGTTTGTTTCTTGGGAAATTACTGGATTTTTCTTGTCTTTTGTGGATTTTTCGTGGCGTCATCATGTGCTAGTGTACAGTTGGTGCTCTCATGGGGCACGTGGTCTGTACTCGCTCCCAGGAAAGCTCCTAAATGGAGGCTTACACAGAGCTTTGCAAGAGCTGTCCAGAGATGTCCAGAGCTCCTGGACCCTCCTGGAGTACCTCAGAGCCAGAGTCTGAGTAGGAAGGGTTGTAGGAAACCTCCTGTCCAAGCTATACAATCATACAAAAAAATTCAGCTGAGTGTTGATGAGGGTCTGCAGGGCAAAATACTCTGGGAAAGTATGAACTTTTTGTTGTTTCCCAGTCAGAATACACTTCATTCCTCCATGTGAAGACAGATCTAGATGGCTGCCTTATAAAATATCCCTAATAAGAATGATTTAATGGGTTTATTATTTTGGACTCCAGCAACTATCCTACCAAAGGTACTAACAGCTGGCGTTTACTATGCTTGGCAGATGACAACCACAAAAATGGGCTTTGCGTCATCATGAGGAGGATAGAAGTGAGATTGTTGTACTTTAGCTCTTTTGCACTGACGACTGAAGTTCAGCTCTCAATTGTTGTGCAAATTTAGTTCATAGATGTGTTTAAGGATATTCATCTGTTAAAATGTAATCTCTTGTCCTCAAATCATTAAACTAGCTGGGCCACTGAAAGACTCTTTCTGCTGACACAAACAGGTGAGTCAGCAGTAGCACAGTCCCCTTGCTTCACAGGCTCTTCTACCCAGCTGCCATGCATGTAAGTGCCTGCGAGCTCTGATTAGTCCATGCTAAAGATATGTCAATGTTGACCATATTTGCCAAGATAGAAATAGCCTCTGTTCCTGTTTCCACATTGCAAATTCAGAAAACAGTAAGATGCTTTATGTTTGAGTTATTGCAAACTGTTACCAGTCACCTGTTCCTTCCAATTTATTCTGTATTCATATTTAAGAAATTAAGAAGCCTCCCCTTCGTATAATGGAAACAAAAAACAATACTTGATGCACATTCATATTTCTTCCCACTGCTTCCCAAACATGAGAGGCACTTGTATAAGTTGGCCAAAGGTCTAAAACCACACTGATCAACAACTGAAACAACTCCAAGAAAGAGGCATTAAGGTAAAAAAAAACCCCAAACCACCAAATACAAACCACAACACAGAACAATAACACACCAGTTTTACATAAAATGTTTGGGAGTGTTAATCTGGTAAAATACTGAGTGGTGAGACATTCTCCAGTACCTATGTCTATGATTTACTTAAATTATTAATTCAAACACATGGTCACCATATATTTTAATTTCTGCTATATCATTCCTCGCTTATTACGCACTGGAATGATACAGTCATTCAGGATGGATACACAGTTCTAACCTACAGTTTTACTATGCTGAACTGTATGTACAAATTTCTTAAGCTTGCAGTGTTATGAAAGCCTAAAGAAACAATTTCCTTCCTTTTTATTTTATTAAAAGATTGCATATTATAAGTAGGTTTTAAAAATCCAACAGGTGTTTTTATAACACCTGTGACAAGAGCAAATCCTGTAATTCATAATTGGCTGTTAAAAAAAATTGCAGTACAATATAAAGGATTTAAAACAAGAATGAGGAGAAAGAGGTAGAAGGAAAAAGATGGTTTCATTTATAAATTCTTTGCTTGAAATGTGGGGTTTGAGCTTGATCTTTTTATTCTAGGGTAGTGGTAGATCTTTCAGGAACGTCCTGGTTTGCATTTCATATAAGCTGTATTGGAGGATGGTGAAGTTCATACTGGTGCTGAGCCATCTGCTGCTTAACGTCTGGGAATCCTAAAACGTCAGGACACTGCGGATGCTGCAATACAAAATGACAAGTCAGTGGCTAGAAAATCCCCTTGGGTGACATCAGCAGAACACTGCTGTTTTCTCTGACAATCTGTGCTATTGCTGTCAAACAGGTACTACCTCCCTGCCTGCCCCCACCCCAGCTTGCAGCAAAATGACAAAGCAGATGTTCAAACTTTGCTGCAGATGTAGAGAACAAAATTCACAGAACACTGCAAAGCCTTCACTGATGAAGCCCAGGGCTCCTGGTAATTAACTACCAGCTACAGCCTGAGAAATTCCTCAGAGAGGGGCTTAGACACATCTTTCCACTTACAGGGTAACTGGTACAGCTTATTCTGCACTGAAACATTAAAGTATTATACTCCGTAAAAATGATCAGCTGCAATGTGCCTCCATCTTCAGGCTGACTATCAGTATCCTAGCAAAGCTGCTGGCATCTCTGTCCTCACCACTTTCCCGTTTGTTATACCAAAACCCAAAACTAACCTTTATAGCCTATGTAAAATAAGGACAATCAAAAAATGAAGTGTGTGCTGCATCGTTAGAACCTGAGAACAAACCTCAGGGGCTGAAATTCTTCTGTTACTTGCTTTTTATATTCAGAGCGAGTAACATCTAAAATAACTGCTAGCAAATGACAATGAAAAGAAAACATGAATGTAATTCTCCAGACTCTGTAAGTTATGAATATCTAGAACTTCCATAAAACATAGTCCCCACACATACTAAGATATACAAATGTTTTTCCTACTTCTGCCAAGGACAATTTTCAATTCCCATGGTGAATCTTGTCAAATGTCTCTGTCAAAAAATATTTCCAATTTCAATACCCTGTGAAAACATTCTGAGCTGAACTTTCACAATATTTGAGGAAGGCACAAGAGCTAAATTCCGAGTTTGTAATGTGTATATATATACCAAGTACTTTCCTTGTTTAAAAGCTCTGAAGTTCAAGGTAAAGTACCCAGTGGCTTTAGGACCAATTGGACTGGGACTCTGTTCCCTAACTCACAAGAGGAATAGGCTGTGTCTATTTCTGTGTTCCTGCTCCTCATCCTGAAATGTTTCTTGGAATATGATGTAGCTAACCCTTGGCATTCTACAGCTTGGCGCTCCCATCTTCGCTTGGTTGTGTGCTTTTTTCCAATGGGTACTGGGAAGAGACTTCCTCAATTGTGTAGTTTTTTCTCCCTCTGCCACCCAGTGTCTCTGCTCAAACTAGAATCTGAAAGTTCCTCTGCAAGGGCCCACTGCACTTCAAGAGCTGAAGGTTTGCTGGCTTTATTACTTCAGCTGCAACCCATGGGAACATACTGGGAGAGATTAAGGAGCATGCTGGGCTGCTGTGAAGTCAGACTTTGTCTTACCATACATCTCCTTAAGTTATTTATACAGAACCTTTACAATGAAACAACATTTACCTCTTTCCTGTCCTTAGAAGATCAAATCCCTCATTGATCTTTGTCCAAGGTAGTGTGTGGGTTATTAAGGGATCCAGTACAAACGTTTTCTTCATGTAGTCAGCAACCAGTTTGGGAACTGCATCTTTACTCTTCCAGCCTGAAAAAAACCCCACAGAAAACGCATAATGAAATTAAATGCTTCTAAAAAGACATAAAACCCAGGGCAGCTTAATTTTTTAGATAAACTTTCTGTAGCAGAGTAATAGGATGAAATGTGGCAGCATGTCTTTACCTTTGTAACACAGGGTGCTAGCAGGAAACATAGGACAAAGTCCAGCTATTCCACGTATGACAAACCCAGCAGAAGACCAGTACAAATGTCAGTCTTTACAGAATCCAAACTTTCCCCCACATTAAATACTGTTTCAACTTAATCACATTTCATACAAAAGCCAGAGTGCTGACATCCATGTTAGTAAGTTTGATTGTCTGCACAACACTGGGGAGTGGGTGGTGGATGTGTCTCTTTTTTCTTGCAAGCACTACTAGATAAAGCCGTCATAAATTGTAGGATGTCCTTCCAGAGGAACCTGATTTGTCTCTGCTATATTATTCAGGTGTCTTTTGAAAATATGGGAGGAGCTGGTTACGAGTGAGAAAACCTGTTGTTGGAAACAAGTTTTCTGTGGCCTTTGTGTTGAGTGAGCTAGGACTTGTGGGACTTGAGTGTGGGACTGCTGAGAGAGCTCCAAAAAGAGAAAGAATTGGAAGGGACTGTTGGCAGCTAGCCAGGGGCTAAGGTGGGGTCTGACCTCTGTGGAAATCAGCTGAGTATAAGCCCTGATGTCCTTTACAGTCCTGACTCTCCACCTCTCCTGCTGTCTCCCTCTCTTTCTATTCCTCTTATTCTCCTTTTTGCACTTGCTCCTTTTCTCCCCTCACTCTGTCCTCTCACCCTCTCTATGATTTTCTTTCCCCCCCTTTATCTTCTATCCTTTATCTCCTCTTACCTCTCTCCTTATCTTTTTTCCTCCTCTTTATTTTTATCCATCCTCCTTCTGCCCCTCCCCCTCATTTTCTTTTTCTCTTTTGCTTCTCTCCTTTTTTTCTCATTTCCCCCTCTTTTTTCTTCTTTCCTCCCTCTTCTTCTCTATTTTCTGTCTTTTTATGTCTTTCTTTCTCGGTCTCCTCTTTGCTTCCCTCTGCCCCTTTCTGTTTTTTTCCTTCCTTCCTTCTCTTGCCATTCACTAACAGTTCCCATAATTAATTCCCCTTCAACTTCTTTGTCAGCAAAATAGCCATCAATACTACTTCTAATAAGACAGCCTAAGCAATTAATTTGATATATCCTGTTTCATTCAAGATGATTTACAAGTTTCCCAAACCAGTTAAATCACACCTTTCCAAGTTCTTACCTCCAAAGACGGAGCCTTTCCAGCTGCGACCAGTGAAGAGGAGCATGGGATCAAAAGTGATCTTTTCTGCTGCAGGGGGCACTCCCACAATCACACTGACTCCATAGTTATACTGACAACAGGCCAAGGCTGCAGTCTGCATTAGAAACAGAGGGACACTCAGAGTCAGGCAAGATTTGCCCTTGGGGCACTGATTTGTTCATCTCCTCCTCTCAGGGCTCTGCTTGCAATTAATTTTTTGTAACTGAAGCCACATAAAAATTTGTCCATTGTATCTGCTCACACCATTGTATCTGCTCTCACTGGTTAAGTATATCCTAGCCCATTTTGTCTAAACTATTACTGATAAGCCACTTTTGGAGAGCAGATAATGGGCTATGTGAAATGTAGCCACCCTGGTTTGGCCAGGGCACTACAGTCAAGTTCCCTTTCCTAAATTTCTGAGCATCCTTCTGTTCCTGCATCTCAGTGGCCAACAGCTGGACTTAACAGGTTTGAAGTTAGCTTGGTACTCTGCCAGTGGCTCCCAGCTCCTCCTCCTTGGTGCTTGGTGGCCTAATGAAGAGAGTACTAATGAGCTAATGCCTCATGTCACCCCATCTTTTGGTTGCATACCATGGTATCCGTACGGCCGATGACTTCGAAGGAGTAGTCCACACCCCCACCGGTCATTTCCAGCAACACTTCGTGGATGGGCTTATTGAAATCTTTAGGGTTGATACAGTCAGTGGCTCCCAGCTGCTTGGCCTTGGCAAACTTGTCGCTGTTGATGTCCACGGCAATGATGCGGGAAGCTCCAGCTGCCTTGCAGCCCATGACAACAGAGAGGCCAACCCCTCCGAGGCCAAAGACGGCACAGGTGGAGCCTGGTTCCACCTATAACAACCACATAAACATGGCATATTGTTACATGCTAGGGAAGGTACCATGCATTTCCTCATTATCAACATGATTTCACTTAAGCCACTTCTTGCAGTTTAGAGATTACCTGCTGAGAAGGAATTTGCACATGCATACCTGCTAGTGCAGTAGCCATCTGTACTGTTATAATGCTACGTGTGACTAAGAGAAATTGTCCCTAAAATACATTTCTGAGACCAGGTTTTCATTATGTGTCTCAGCTTCAGGTTTAGACACACCTTTTTTTAAATGATGCTTTACATTCCAGCGGTGTTAAGATCTGTAGTGTCACTCAACTGGAGACAGTGCCCGCTCTAAAACTCATATTCATATATTGCTACGATTGTGAGTGTTGACTATATAGGCCTCTATGTATTCCTAGACTTCAGTTACAATAAAAAAATGAACTCTGTTGTAACATTTTTCTAGGGGTGATAAAGCTATGAGGGAAAACAGTATAGATGGTAATAAGCAATTTTACTGGATTTTGAATTGAAGACTGCTGAGTACCCTAGAGACAGAATCTGAAGTAGGCAAAGAACTAGTATCTTCTTTCCCCACTGAACTAAACAGAGTCTATACCTCCTGGCTGCCATGGTGACAACCTACTTGCAGGCTACACAATCTTAAACAGACACCATAAAATATCAGAAACACCCACCACAATATTTACCTTGGCAGTCTGCAGAGCAGCCCCGTAACCAGTTGAAAATCCACAGCCAATCAGACAAACCTTTTCCAGAGGGGCAGCAGAATCGATTTTGGCCACAGCAGATTCATGCACTACCGTGTATTCAGTGAAGGTACTTGTACCAAGAAAATGGTAAATTGCTTTTCCTTTACAGGTGAATCTGGTGGTGCCATCAGGCATTAATCCAGCACTTGTACCAAGGCTGTTTGAAAGATGACCAGAAATAATGGCAAGTGAAATGTGTTGTTTATAATCAGTTTTGGATAAAGTCAAATCAAATTAGAGTTGTAAGTAATCCAGGAAAACTCACTCAGTTTTACTGCACAGGTTACCCTTGGTGTTCAAGCAGCTCTTGCACTCCCCACACTGTGGAATGAAGAGTGGAATAACCTTGTCTCCTAGAAATAAAACAGTAATGACAGAGGATTAAAAAGGCAAACAAGAAGCATGCAGGTAAAAACATGAAGCAAATGTATTTAATCCCCAGGCAAATATGCACTAGGAATGCAGCGACTGTTTTATTTCCTTCTGCTGCATTTGTAAGATGAACCATCTCTCTGTGTTTTATATAAAAGACTTAATTAGGGCAACGTTATGACAACTAATTTTGATATGCAAAATTTCTGGTGTCTTTCCACAGAACTGAGTCAGACCTATGTCATAAAACCATATTATTTACTGTCACTTCTGGAGTACTTATTCAGCAGTTTATTGCACCTTTTGTGTAAAAAGAAGGTAGTATACACCTTCTTTCAGTAAAGATACTGAGATAAAAATTGACATCCACTAGGACAGCAGATTGGAGTGCCAAGATAACAGGGCTCCAAACCATGCATACAAAGAATGGGGAATTAAGCATTAATTTGCCAGTCCTTTTGTGCACATTTGCTATACAGCAGTCCTATTACTTTTGCGTTGAATAAAGGTAGGTAAAATACTTGTCTGAGAAGCAGTGGCATACACAGTCTAAGCCAGCATCTCTAATTCTCTAGCACAATTATGTGATTAACAAAGTAGCACATAGCTTCCCAGTGCAATTTTTTATTCCTATGCAATTTCCACAGCAATGATATATGGTAAATACCTAATAATCTCTAAACAGGTATTTCCTAATACATATCAGCCTATGATTTGTCAGTTCTAAAATGTGGCTAATCCTTGACACATTGAAAGTCAAGCAAAATTTTTGATTTCCACCCACAAAATGAAAAATACCTACAGAACATTAAATCCCCTCACTATTTCGACCCTGAGTTAACTTAGAACTGTGATATGGGCTTAATAATCATTTTGCTAAGGAAACGTTGCACAACCTGAAGCCTTTTTTTCAGAACTTGGAGGTGTAAATCAAGCAACATCTGAGAAATGTGATTTTGTGCATGTATGTGTTCAGGCCTGCTATTTCAGCTCACCTGCAAACACGAGGCAGCTAGAATTAGGCAACAGAGAGATTGATGAACCCAGACATAAGAGAAAAAGCAGCTAGAGTTGTCACTGAAATTTGCAATATTCATATTTGTTAGGAGTTAAAGCAGAAATCTCTAATAAATTTTTTTGTTATACACACCAATCTGCTTTGGACAGACTTCATACTTGTCAGTATGGACAAAGACACTGGAAGTACAGAGGTGTTAAAAGTGGGCTACTCAGGTATCATAACAAACTGTCTGGAAATTGAGTGATTCTGTAGATTATTTCCACTGCATATTTTCTCTTAATAATTTAGCCCTTGTTAGAATTTTTTTGGTCCTATAGAAGTGTAGAGGAATCCCATCTTATCTTGGAGCAGCTGGCTGAAAATTGTCATCTTTCACTGACTACCTTAGCACTGTGGTTCAAGGAGAACGTAGGGAGAGGAACAGCGGGTCCAGATGAGCGTCCTCAGAGCAATCCAGCCCTCAGGGAGCAGCAGTGCTGCTTCACCTGCACTGGTGCTGCCCACATGCAAAGCCTGCAGCAGGGTGGGCATCCCAGTTGTGCCCAGATGCTTTTAAAGTGAAGTAAGACCTAAGTTCTGGTCAACTGAAATCAATAGATTATTTAGCTGTTAGGAGAATTAAAAGGTGCTTTGACATGTTTGTCATCTGGTGCTTTGCCTTATTCTTGAGAAAGGTGAGCTGTATAAACTGTGTTCAGAGAACCTGCAGCTAATGCCTGATTTCATATGAACAACAGCGAAGACTCTATGTTCTTAGTCCCATGACAGGAAAAAAGTAGGTGGAAAGCAAGCTGCAGATGTTTTTGCCAAGACCAAAAGAAATTGAGTAGAAAATTCTGAAAGTAAATCAATACTGGGGACACAGAAAGGCTTAAACAGTAGGTTTATATCCTTTGAGGTGTCCTTGTAAAAATTGAAATTGGAATATTTTCCCATGCAATAAAAGTACTCAGGAATATAATAATCTTTGACTTAAGGAGGTGTCTGGAAACTCAGCACAGGGTTTGTTTTCAGTGCTGTTTCATACCTGGTTTGACTGAAGTCACTCCCTGCCCAACACTCTCCACAACACCAGCTGCTTCATGCCCAAGAATTATTGGAAAAGGCATTACCAGTGCACCAGTTATCACATGGTCATCAGAGCGGCAGATCCCAGTGGCCATGATCTGATTCATAGGAAAGAGAAGAATATTTCTGCATTTAATTATGTCAGGTCACATGCGGAAGTGAAACGATATTCTACATTTGGAGAAGCCACTTGCTTCTCTCCAAAATCCAATATGCACACAATAAATCTACAGGTAAAACAAATTCAGTTGTCCGATTTAAGATTTTCATGGTATTTATTAGTCTTTAATCTACTGGGAAAAGCTCCTTTGTGAATGTTTGCTATGCAGTACTGAGCTCTATAGGAAGTCCGATGGATTTTCTGTAGAACCAATGTTCTAGCAATACAATTATATAGGGAGAACTGAGTAATTTAAATTATTCCTAATATTTATATATGAATACTTAAAAAGAAAAGTGTGTAATATTATATAAATACTATAAAATTATGTAAATACAAATTAACAATCACATATTATTTATTAACATAGAAATATTGTGTATATTTTATGTTTATTATATAATAGATATATTATTAAAATTATGTATTATGCAATGATTCTATAGTCTAGAAAATTACATTATATATTATATTACTGTGTATATATTTAAAATATTTGTACATGTTACATAAAAAAAAATTAAGCTACATTGTGTTTTATATGACATTTTGCCTTTTCCTGCAGCTAGAACAGCACTATTTTGTTTGAAATATTGGTATGTGTTAACAACTTTTGTTTTGACAAATGGATTTGTCAACCCCATGGGAGGGTTTTCCTCACGTCTGTAATGCTTCAAACTGCTCAAAAATTAAGGCAGCTGCTGAATTCCACTGAGGCCAACATTCAGGTGAAAAAGGAAGCTCCTAGGAATAATGAGCTATTTCCTACCACAGATTCAAACAAAGTAAAAGAAATTTTCTTGCTCCACACTACAGGAAATTCTGATTTTTGCCTTGTACTGTAATTTTTTCAGGCTATTAGAAAAACAGATGCCAGTAAACAAAAATTACAACCCTGAAAAACTTTTTTATTTTAAAGAACCTCATTATCAAATTAAAGACTATAAACATGTTCCATAGGAGCTCACTGATTAGTAACTACTTTCTAGTACTATGTTTTCTGACTGGGTCTTAAAAATTTATAGAACTAGTTCTGATTAAAAGCAACATAGAATGCAAGTCATAGGAGTTGTTTTAAATTTTATTTTTAATACCTTTATGCGAACTTCATGTTCTTTTGGTGGGGCAACTTCCACTTCCTCAATACTGAATGGTTTATTGGCTTCCCACAGCACTGCTGCCTTGCATTTAATAACCTGCAAACAGAGCAAAGAAAACAGGAATGGCACTTGCTTTTTCAAGTCACCTCACAGACATCAGTTCTGCATTTGAAACTCCTGCTCATATTTGTGGAGAAGAGAGGGAAACTACACAGAAGAAAACCAAACCAAACAACAAAAAAGTCAACACCAAAGGTCAGTATAAGCCTATTTCTCCCCACCAGTCAAGATCACGTCTGACTTTGCTCATATTTCTGTCACATTTAATTTTCAGCTGCATGTGTAATAGTCTCCTAGGTAATAGGATACCTTACCAATTCTCACTGCTCCTTTGCTAACTTCCTTGGTCAATTTGTTTTGCTGTGTTGGATTACTTGTCTGTATTTGTATCCTCTTGAAGATGGCACACTAAATGATGTCACTTATCAGGCTGTGATGAAGTCTGTATCGCCTAGAACTGTCTGTGTTGGGAACTGACAAAATTGCTAAAAATGTAATTCAGAGCCTAGTACAGATTTATAAACATTCTAGTAAAGCCCAAGTTCAGCCATGAGGTGATGGCTGAAAGGACACCTGTGCAAACTGATGTAGCAGAGGTAATCTTGAAGAGTCCCTTAGGTGCAGTATTATCCACGCTAAGGTACCCTCCTTCTCAGAAGGGATATCTAACTCAGGTGGATTTACTACCCAACTACCTTAGACAGTTGTT
>VYZR01107526.1:1813-14582 GCA_013400675.1 Oxylabes madagascariensis | reverse complement strand
CTGAAGCTGTCTTTCTACAGCTCAAGCTTTCCTTCCTAGCAGTGGAGCTGCTTTTGGATATGGGGAACCGAGCACTGTGCACTGAAAATATCTGCATTTACTAACTGCAAAGGAATGCATAAATATAGAAAAATATGCCAGTATGGCTTATTCCCAAAATATGTTAGTATGTGGTGCAAGGGACCTTTGGGTGAGCAATATCCAAAAGGAGACTTCGGAAGAGATACCTCCCACTTCTAGAGAGACTTGTCATTTTCAAATGATAATAATAATGCAAACCACAGAAGTCAGTTTCCTGAGTTGCTGTAAATGTGTGTTTTTAACACTCCTTTTCTAACACAAATGTAGGAAGCTGGCAAAGTAGCTATTTCAGTGCTCTAGAAAAGTTTAAAGTGAAATAATCTAAGGAAACGGAAGCCTCTATTTTTAACCTTCTCTGTCATGGGAGATGGGGCGGAAGAAGAGGCGGCCATCTACTGTTGAAGTCTCTTCTATATCTTACTATAAATTTAATCAAATTTCCACTGCTGTTTTAATGAAGAGGTATTCATTGATATTCAGTTACATTCAAATTAAGATCACTATAGGTTTGATGGCACAATCAGTCTTCTAGAATTGTGCTTTTTCTCCTGTTGACTGGTTTTTACTTTCCCATTTTCTGGTATATGTGAAATTTTATAATTTAAAATAACTTCCAACACTGCTTGTGCTGTTTTATAGTTTGATTTATTTTCTTATCTCAAAAATAAATTTTTCTAAGAGTTCCAAGTGTTTTTTTACATTGGGTTTGAGCAGATTCTTCTAAGTTTTTTTTTTCATACTGCATTATTGTAATTCTTTAGAAGTACATTATTTCACTGGATTTCTCTGGATTTTTTCACAAAGTATTTTTTATTCTTATATATATGTAAAAGCATGATAGTGAAGTTATGAGTAACTCCTCATATTACGTATTGGGAACTAATTTATTAGTCTAACTGGATGCTCAAATATAAGACACTGTAGAACTACTGGCAACCATGGAAGTAATAGCATCAAACTTCCTAAGTTCAACCTCTTAAAAATGTTCAGAATGAACATAAATCTGTAAAACTGACTTTAGGATATATTACTAAATTGCTAATATTGATTGGGGAATATACTGCATTAATTTGCAAGGTCAGCATTAAGGAAGACTGTAGGAAGCAAGTATATTTGGGGAATGATAATAATAATAGGATAATTGCGTATTGGGAGAACAGGGACTGGGTTAAGTTTTCCTAAACGCTTGAAAATTACTGTCTGACAAGGGTGCTAATCTGGAGTGTTGGGAGCACTTCTAAGAGTTTAAGTGCATGTTTTAGAGAATCTTCTCCACAGCAACTATGTTAACATTATATATATGTAGATAACATGAATTTCTGTTTGTGACTGGTAGATTGAGACTGTTGGTAATCAAAAGTTTAGGGATTATATAAACTAACATGTCATAAACTGTAAATAACTTGACAGCTGTATCTGTAATTTTAAAGGCAAAGAGGGAGCTGTGGAGAAGAAAATGTAGCAGGATTGCAAATCATTGGAGAACCATTGCTTTTTACCTTAGGCAGTTATTTGGCTTAAAGAAATGTTTTTACTTTGCAGGGGGGTTGTTGCTCCATTGGTATAAAAGCGGCAAAGATTTTAGGGAGGTGAAATTTCTTCTTTTAGCTCTCCTGATTATGTTTGGAAAATAAGACACATTTTAAGCACAGTTCTCTTTAATGGGTTTATTTTTAGACCACTTTTAATATCTTATAGGTAATCATTAACTCTTTTTGTAATACCACATAAAATAGAGAGCTTTGAAATAAATGGATGGATTGAGGATGTTAATGTATGCAATAGTTACTAATGACTTGTCCATCGCCACTTCTAGGCAGCTGAAACGTGCATCCATTTATGTTTGACTAGGGGTCTGTTACTCCTGGAAGAGTTAAAAAACCTTAAATAATGAGGAGGCTACTGTAGATCAGTGCTTGCAAGAATTAGACTCTGAAACCCAAAAACATCAAAGATCCTGTCAACATATTTCCACTTCAACTGCTTGGTGCTAAGTGAAGCTTAGTAACTGTACAGGCAAGTGATTGAAGCAGTGCCCTTGGATGCAGTGTGCGTGTCACATTAGTTGCACTCCTTCACCCTCACATAAAGTATTGCTTTATTAGTGTAGTTCAGAAACGTAAGAAGAGGAGCAGTCTGAAAAACCTTCCTTGCAGATCTGCAGTGCAGTTTGGGCAGGGGGCTGCTGCAATGCAGTGTAATGTCCTCTCTGGCTGCAGGTTTCCTTCCATGCCCATGGGCACCCACTCCACTGGGAGGGGCTTGGAGCCAGAGCTGTGGCCTTTTACAAGGCAAAATTTCTCTGTTTTATAGGCAAAGTCAGTGCGTGACAGCTCAGTGGCATGTTAGAAGACATAACATAGAAATAGGACAAAAGAGTCCATAAAATTTCCAGGAATGTGATAATTGAACATGTTTGAGAAATGCCATATGTGGTACTTTTAGGAAAAATACAGGATGAGTATAACACATTTTCAAGTATGTTGGAAGACAAGGAGGAGAAAAGCTGTTTCGAAAGATTAAATAAGAAACTCTTGTCTTGAATTTCTAATATTAGCTGGCATTGTAGACTTTTCTGGGTGTGAGGCCTTTGTTTACTGTTTTACCTCACAATTTGTTTTGAATAGGATGTATGTGAAGTCATGGTATGCATATTCTTTTGGCACTTATCTACACATCACTTTGTTCCAAGACTTGAAAAGAATGGCCTCTTGAATATGTATTTTTCCAACCTTTTTTTTTATACTCAGGCCAGTTGCATTTACTTTTTCCTCCCATTGTTTGTTAGTTTCTGCTTAATTTCTCTAGAAATGGTTTCTGGTAACTTTTAACATACGTTTTCTTTTTATTAATATAATTGAATAATTGTTGTTGGTGAAAATAGTTTCCTGAAAATAATTTCAGTAAAATTTAATTGAATATACTCCCAAGTATAGTAAGTTTTTTGAGGATTGGGTCTTAAAATATCTTAAAACATCAGATTAACTACATTTTCACTGACAGTAGTGCTTGGCTTGTTTGCGCATATAGGCGTGATGGATGTCTGTTTCTAGTGTCATTAAACTTCAATTTACGTGTAGGGGAACATTAGCTATAGCATTTTCTAAAACATTGTTTTTTTCAGACTACAGAAATAAAGAATCCCTTTAGCTCATGTTTGTTGTCATGTTTTCTAGAATGGTGGACCTTGTTAGTGTATGAGAGAGTTTTTCACAAAATCATGGAATATGCTGAGTTGGAAGGGACCCACAAGGATCATCAGAGTCCAGCTCTTGGCCTTGCACAAAACTGTCTCCAAGAGTCATCCGTGTGCCCAAGAGTATTGTCCAAATACTTCTTGAACTGTGTCAGGCTTCATGCTGTAAACACTTCCCTGAGGAGCCTGTTCCAGTGCCCAACCACCCTCTGAGGGAAGAACGTTTTTCTAATGTCCAACCTAAACCTCCCCTGACAAAACTTCAAGCCATTCCTTTGGGTTCCGTCACTGGTTACCACGAAAGAGAGATCAGTGCCTGCCCACTCTCTTCCCCTCATGATGATGCTGTAGACTGTGATGAGGCCTCTCCTCAGTCTCCTCCAGGCTGAACAGACCGAGTGCCCTCAGCTGCTTTTCATACGGCTTCTCCTCAAGGCCCTTCACCATCTTTGTTGTCCTCCTTTAGATGCCTGCTGATATCTTTCTTACATTGCAGCACCCAAACCTGTCCCCAGCACTGGAGATGAGGCTGCCCCAGCGCAGAGCAGAGGGGACAATCCCCTCCCTTGCCCGGCTGGCCGTGCTGTCCCTGATGCCCCCAGGACAGGGTTGGCCCTCCTGGCTACCAGGGCACTGCTGTCTTAATATTGAAGTTGCAATTGACCAGGACCCTCAGGTCCCTTTCCGCAGCACTGCTTTCCAGCCTCTCCTTCCCCAATCTGTCTGTACATCCAGGGTTGCCTCATCCCAGGTGCAGAATCTGGCACTTTCCCTTGTTCAGCTTCATATAATTGGTGATTGCCCATCTCTCCTAATTTGCCAAGGTCTCGCTGCAGGGCCTCCCTGTCTTTGAGGGAGTCATCAGCTCCTCCCAGTTTTGTATTGTCCACGAACTTGCTTAGTGTCCCTTCCAGTCCTGCATCCATTGGGATGTAATTGCATATATACTTCAAGATTCTAATGTTAACCTCTATGCATCTTCAACTACTTGCTTTCTGGTCAGCCCAAAGACTACCAGTTAATGTAAGATTTTCTATTTTGCTATTTTGCTATTTTTCTATTTGCTATTTTGCTGACTTGTCTAAAGTGGTTTTAAAGTGGTTTAAAGTGCTCAGAAAAATGTTTCACAGTGCCTTCTTTATTGAAGAATGTCTAAGTTAAGCTTCAGTCATTTGACACTTGAATGGTATTTAGACAAATCAATGCATTGTGTGAACAAATCACTTGTGTGTGTGTGTACATCTATGTATATGCACACACACGTATATGCTTAGTTAATTCCAATCTGGATAATTGGTAAAGAAGAATGATAACTTTAAGGGAGGAGAGCACCTTCAGTGGTGAAGAGATAACCATTATAAATGTACAGAAACTTGAATTACCATTGGCTGGTAGAAAGTTGTAGAATAATCTCTGCCATAAAAAAAAAGATGTAATCTTTCAGGATACAGGACACCTGAGGTTAGCAAGAGAACATAGTAGATGGGCAGACAGTTTTGAAGAACCTTACAGTTTTACTTCTCTACTGCGCTAGTAAGCAGTGATGGCCAACACATTTTAATAAACTGGTAGTGAAAGAGGCAGTGTAAAAGTGAGGATGTTCTAATCTTTTTTGATACAAACTTCAAGTGATCATGCAAGAGTCCTCAGGAAGTATTTGACTGCATGATAGTGTCTTGCAGTGTCTAAGACCATTTTACTTCTTACTGAGATGTAAAGCTTCTTTTGGTGCCTCCTTTTGTTCTGACATGTGGAGCTTCATGGACTTGAATTTGGAGTTTTATGTACCATTTTTGTTCCTCCTCGTCTGCTGGGGACCCTTTTCCTGTCTGCTACATTTTCTTCCTGCTTTGAGCTCCTCCCATGATTCTTGTTCATGTGCAAAATGCTTATTACTTAAGAACTTGCTGGTAAGATCTTGCCAGATGCACTTTTTCACCCTTGCTCGGGTGACTTCCATTAGGAAAGTGCAGGTGTTTCCTCTCATCTGATAGTTGCATACAGAAGTTGTGACCAGCAATCAGAAGTGAATAATTTTCTGTGTATAGTCATACACTTATACACAAGCACATACACACTCCCCTGTGTAAGAGTGAAGCACTTATTGCCTCTCCCACTGACTCTTCTACAATGGTTTGGTGAACTGATGGGCAGGATCATGGTCAAATAAGCTAGCTGGAAATTTATATTCTCAAACCAGAGGAGTCTTTGCAAAACTAAGGTTACAGCTGTCAAGTATTGTGTTAGATAGAAGTGAACATAGAAATGGATTTTAGTATATTCTGAGAGCATAGAAGTCTGACAGCTGGATGACTTGCTTGTCTCCAGCAGAAGGTTGCAGAGTTGTGATTTGCAGGATGGAAGAAATAAATGGCTAACTACATGCCTGGCCTTTACTAACTGGGATCTTGATTATCAATCAGATATAGTTGGAAAATGCTGCTATGCACAGATGTTAGATGAAAGTTTAAAATGTTGATTCAGAATCAGTAGAACTAGAGCACTGCATACTTGCTTGCTCTAAAGCTGTGCTGTGTCTGAACACGTGTAGTGTCATGTTAGGCTTCTTACACAAGTGGAAGAATTCAGCTTGCTTCTCGAATTTTGAAATTCTCTGTTAAATTTTCTTTATTGTTTCGTTTAGGCTTTTGCTTCTTACTCATTTGGGTTTTTTTTTTTGTTTGTTTTGTTTTGTTGTTGTTGTTCTTGTTGTTTTTTGTTTTTTGGGGTTTTTTTGGAGTCTCACACATTACAGAAGTCCTCTAGAAGATCTTGTAAATATTTAGAGATTTTTGAGTAGCACTGGCAAAAGAAAAGTTGTAAATATTTTGCATGTTACTCTTTCTAGCAAAGAGCATATTCAATATGAAGGTGCAATTTGAAATCAGTTTGAAATCGGTTTTGGAATCAGTTTGAAGGTGCAATTTGAAATCAGAAACTGTAGTCTCCCGATTTCCCCTCCTTAGCTGTCTTACCTGCCCCACACTTCTGCTGTTTTCCTCTTACAGTTTATACCTAGCTGCCATATATAATTCTGTCTATTTTCCACTGTAGCTATCAAGTCATCTGCCATCCAGTCAGCTTTTCTTCAGCCAGATCCTCCAGCAATTGTCTTTGTCCCAGTGCTGATCTTAGTGTTTGGCTGTTGGCTTTGTACAGTTGCTGGTCACTTGGGGCTATCTATGCATACACAAACTAAATAAGTTTTAAAGCATTCATGGATAGTCCTACTTAACCCCTCTGCCCATTTTTTTACTGTTTATCCCCTGTATAAAACCACAATAAATTGCAGACACAAAAATAGTTTTCTTAAAAGCACTGACTTTTAACCTGGCTATGATTTTTGAGAAAGGCATTTTCATCATGTACATGAAATATTTTCAGCAAGAATTTCCCATAATATTTGTGTTCTGGATTTGGATATGGATCATAGCTGCTGTTAAGAAATGGATCGCTGCTGGAAGACTTGGCTGCTTGTGTGGAACTGTTTCAGCAGTTCCTGAGCAGCCAGACAAGTTATGCGAAGCTGCAATTGGACATAGCATTTTATGTTTCAACATACTAAGCCAGTATTTTTCAGCTGTTTTGGTTTTGGGGATTATGAGAAAGGGTAAAAACAAAAGTATGTTATTTGTCTATTGTTGCTTGTTAGTAAAGGTTTATTGTTTCTAGAATAGTGAAAGGTAAGAGGGTGTCTTTGGGTACATTTCTTAGAGGTGTTTACAGACAGTGTAGGCTGCTATTACTTTTGTAAGTCAACAAACCATATAGGTTCGCTCTTAGCTATGTAGCCTTACATACATTTTGCATCACAAAATCTAATTGTTCAGAGTTTAAATTAAAAAAATAGTCTGATAGTGATCACACATTTTTCTCACACTTCAAGATGTTGATTTATTTCTGTACAAATGGCTAGTTAGAGCCATCCCATGCCTTGTGTTTTGCACATTGATTTTTGTGTGTTGGCTTGTGTTACTGTAAATTGAAGCAAATACACTGATTGGAGAGTGTTAGCACTCTGTCATCAGCTTATTTGTTGAGGAAAAGAAAGAAAATAATGAAATATAATAATAGTAACATAAATAGATGCAAAATACAGTGTGGTCTTAAAATGACTGAATTTCAAGTGACCTTTAGAAGAGTTGGTGCTGTTATTTCCTTGCTGCAGGGTACAATTTTTTTTCCAAGGGAAATGTATCCCAGCAATGACTCTGAACACGTTACCTTCTTTAAATCTTTGTCCTGAGCACAGAATTTCATTTATGTAAATTTCAGTTTGGCTGTCTGTATTGTGGATTTATTTTAATGAAGAATTGAGTAGATGTTCAGTGAATTATTTTATTCAGAGTCTGAGGTTAAATTGTGTTGTAAAATGAAGATATATAAATTGGGTTAAGAAAAAGGATAAAATAAACTTGTGTCTTGAGGAGATACATATAGTTTGGTGAACTTTGTTGTACTTTTGACTAAGCAGTTGGTATGTAATTTCCCAAACTTTATTTCAAAATCCAGTTCATTTTTATGATTTGGCTGCTTGCAGAGAGCTGAGTGGTTGGAAGACAGATGAGGAGGAAAACCATGGGGTATTCCAGAGTGCTGCAGCAGTGGATCTGGAGTTCATGGTGGCATTTACTATGAGCAGCCCATGCCTGACTGGCATGTGCTGCCCTGGGGTGAGGCTGTGTGGCTCTGTCTGGTGCCTGTTTCTGCCCTGCAGAGGAGGTGTGTGCCTGCCGTGTCCCTGCCCTGCTCGGGGGCAGTGGCTCTTGGGGAGGGCAGCCTGCTCAGGGTCATGGCACAGCTGTGGCTGCAGACCCTCTCTGTGTCTCACAGAGACGGTCTTGCTGCCCTTGGCAGAGCTATGGTGGTGGAAGATGTTGAAGAAGTCCCTCCAGGACTGCAGTGTGACTTTTAAAAACAATATAATAACAATCCTCCCATTCTCCTCCTCAGTGTAAGCAGCGCTTCTTACCAGTGTCTGTGAAACAACAAAAAAGTAATCTTCTGTTCCTTCTCAATTTCTTGGTTTAGTTTGTTTGGGATTTGTTGTTGTTGTTTTTCTCTATGCAATTGGGGGGAATAAGACAAGAGGGTTAGTTGAACTTTATTACAATGTCTGTAACTTAAATTCACGTTTTAAAGAGGTAAGAAAAAACATTGAAAGCTTTAAAGTGAGTGCATGATTTCTCATTTTACCTTTTCTCTTTCTTGCCTTATGACACTTCAGTAATATACTTGGTGTAATACTTTCCTTGGATAAACTATTACTAGATTTATCAGATTGCTAATTATTTTCTGATTATTCTATTACTCATTTTTAAATTGCATGGTGTTTTTCAGATCTCTAATGTGAATTAATGCAGTTTCCTGGTAAATTAGTAGTGCAGTTTCTGTATCTGCATTTGTCAGGCAAAACCATCTGTCCCGTTAGATGACAATTCAGACTGAGATCAGGTTTAAGGAAATTTTTCTCCTAGTTAGTTGTGGAGGTGTATCAAATTTTATTAGATTTTTTTTTGCTGCCATTGTACCTGACCAAAATCAGAAACAAAATTGAAAGCACTGTTGACGGCTGCTATTCTTGCATTCTTGTCTCTGCCTCCTACAGACAATGACTTTTGTTCAGAACTTGGTGGTTCTTTTTCATAATTAGCCCTCATAGTGCTTTCCTCTTAGTCCAGGCCCACTTTGAAAAGTGGGGTGACCCTGTAATGTAATTTAGGTGTCTAGGCATTGTTTAAAGGAGGGTGACTAGTTTACAACAGTGTTTCTACTTTAGAACACCTTTTCGATTTCCTGTTCAAGATCTTGGGAAAACAGGCTCTGTTTGTCTTTATTTAGTTCCTCCCAGGGGAAGTTTTACTCAATTAGATCTAGGGATTTCAAGCAGCCAGGGCCCTCTAATGTGGCATCAGGGCCATGGGAAGACTGAGGATCTTACCTAGTATTTTCCAAAGTTTTTAGTGATCTGATTCTGATTTTGAAGGTCTATGACAATGAAGTTGCCCTACTCTATCCCTGAAAGTGTGCTTTGGATATGTGAAGTATGTCTTTAGACCAAGAAGCTTTTCTTTATTATTTAAAGGTTGAGGTTTTCTCTGAGGTTTTTCTGGGGGGAAAGGGGGTGTTGAAATTAGATGCTGTTAACAATGTATCTGAAGCTGAAAGCAGTTTTGAAGTAAATTATCTAAAATAATTAACCATTTATAATATTTAGCCATTATCTTTTAATATCTTTTCTTCTACCCATCCAGTCCCTGCCATGAACTGATGCATTCAAGAAATACTTGTTTTGGTGCCGCATATTCAGAAAGCTGTAATAATGTGTTCTTGAATCCTTGTTTGAGTCTTAGTGGATAAAGATACGAAATAAGTATGCAAGGAGGAAAAAAACTTACTTTAGTCACTTATTTGGTTTTATTTTACAGTTTAATTTCTGTATTTTAACTGTTTAGCTTGGTAATTGATGCAGAGAAAATGTGAATAAAACTTGGGTTTTGGATGTGTCTGTTGGATTGCGTGCAAATACCAGACTTTTATTTCTTCTTAATGAAAATGTGTACTTTGGGCAGAGTTAGAAGTGACAGATCCGAGGTGCATGGCATTGCTCAAAGATTTTTCTCTGAGTTTGATATGCTGGATTTGGATTATGGAAACTTTCTTATGTGATTCTGTATTTGCTTCTGAAGGGTTTCAGAGTCACAGAAGATAGGGTGCCTAAGGAGTCATTGGGTGCCTGTATCCTTTTGGAAAGGGTAAAGTCAGTTCATCTGACGTTAAGGTTGGTTTTTTGATCTGTGCAGAATTGGCCCCAATGGAGAACTGTTACTTGTACCTGGCCTGTAGGTCCAGTGGCTGCAAAGAGCTAATGCTGTAAACTGGTCCCAGAGGATTTTCATCTTCAGCTGAAAGTTCAGAACCTTCTTGTTAGTGTCTGCCAGTTGTTTTGGGGGAAACAGGAGGTGATTGTGGATGAGTGTGTTAGTTATTGTTTACTACCAAGATCACAGATAAATCCCTTATTTTTTCTTTACTGTGAATAGCACAGTTTGGGACAGCCCTGTTTTTTGTTTAGTCAAAGATGGCAGCATTTTTGTTGTGTCTCTGTCTTTATAATGCTTTGAAAAGTTTTTTTGTCTTTATTTCAATACTTTGAAATGTTTTAACAGATGTACCTTCTACAATTCTTTATAAAAAAGTAGAAAAGATCTGTTCTATTTTATAGAACTTAAGCTAATTAAAAACAAACCCAGACAGTAAAGCAGTATTTCCAGAAGATACTTAATTTCAGCAGTTGACTGCTGTAATTTGTGGCTGACCTCCAATGTAGATATCTGCATCTGTTTCATTTTGTCTTTGTTATTCTGACAAACCTGAGTTTCCTTAACTGTCAAGAAACTAATCTTGTCCTCAGAGTTGTGCTGGTTAAACCAGGGAGGTATTTTTTCAGTTCACATAGTCAAAGCAGTGCAAAACACAGGCAGAAACTTCCAATTCTTACTTTCGTGTCTTTGGCTGAAGGTCCAACCAAATAGGTATAAATGTGACTGAATTGAGTCAGTGTGACATTATGCTTTGTCTGAAGGGAATCCAATTTGGAGCAACTTTGATTATAGTTTAAAATGAGCAACATCAATTTAATAATGGTCTGAATATCTGGAAGACAGCTTTTTATGTGTTGGGTTTTTTTTCCTACAAGTTTTCTTTCAAAACTATTAATTACACTGTTCACACATGTTTTTATAACACTGGAATGAAAACTGGTTAGACCAGATGCATTGGTTTTCTTCATTCTTCCTTTTCCAAAAAGTGAACATTGTCCTTGTCCTGCAAGTCTGAGCCCTGGTAGGATCACAGAGAGCACTGAATTAAAGATTTTGTAGTGTGAAAAGTTAGAGTATCATGTTCAGATTTTATTTATGAATAAAGGATGAGGGTATGTTTGTGTAACAGGCAAGCAAGTCTCATAACTCATTCCAAAGAAAATCTTGTCTGTGGTGCAGTAATTTAGGAGCTGATGTCTAGACTACTTTGAGAAATTGTAAACATGATGTCTTCAGAACAAGACCATGGGAGTTTAAGAAAAAATGCTGCACTTTATATGCTTAATATTTGACTGAATTCCAGGGAGATCAGGAGTATTGGCGATATCTGGTCTGCCTGACTGCTGGATGAATTACTGAGAGTGCATATGTTGGTTCCTAGTAACATTTTCTTTCTTGAGTACAACATCTTTGGATTTGCATGATTACATGATGTAAACTACGTATTTGTCAGTAATGGAAAATTTTGACTTTAAATAGTTGTGCACAATTTATGTACACCTTCTAGTTAAACTGTTTATAAGTGTTGGAGAATCAACCAAATAGGATCAAGCTATTATTTGATCTGAATAGCTTGACCTTTCTACAGTTGTGCAGAGCTGTTGAAATGCGACATTGCAACTAGTAAGGATATATTTTTTTAATTCTACTACAGTTAATTTTGAACACTGTAATCTCATTCACTTTTAAATAGTTTCAGGAGGCAGGTAAATGCAGGTTTTCTGTTTGCTGTGTGAAAAGCTTTGTGTTGTTTGGTGGTGATTGAATGGTGTGCTTACTTGCACCATTGGACTAACTAGAATGTACCTGCAGTAGTGTTTCCATCATTTGAAGTCTTTACCACTGGATTGTTCTGGTTGGTTTTATTTTGGGGTGGGAAAAGACTTCCAAGTTCAAAGACAGACATACTTTAGTTCAGACAAAGTTATTGTGTTATACAGGTGTTATCAGATGAAGGGCAATTATGATTTCTAATGGTCTCTCCATTCAGCAGTATATTTGTAAGCATTGTCTAAATCTGGTGTCAGAAAACCTTAATTGGGTATTACAACATACAAATGGAATTACAACAAACAGTATTATGCTATAGATTATGCTTAAGTCAGTTCCTAAATTAATGCATGTATTTAATATTTGCAAAGTTGTCATCCTCTAGGTATTAGAAATGCCTCAACAAATATGTGAGGAAGGTGTTGTATCTATATCTCATGTGTAATTGAAATTACTTTATTAGTAGCTTTTCAGTAAATGAATTTAGAGACAGCTTTTAGAGGAAAACATTATCCTGGTGGTTAAGTAAAGATTAAAATGAATATTTGGGTAATAAACATGATTAGACTGAGCGTAAAGGCTTTTATATTTTATATCATTTATTCTTCCTCGTTTTTTATATACCTTGCTGTTCTAGAGCAACATTGATTTAGAGTCTTTCTGTATAATATGGAACCCAGTACTTTCAATGTTCCTCTCAACATTGACATGACTGTTTCAGTTTTCTATTACACACTGATATATTAAGACTTTGTCTAACAAGGGCTGTGATATTTTAAACTGGAGTTCACCACTGCTGAAACTACTAGAAGCTTTATAGGCTTTAACTTTTCTGGTGACAACATAGCATAATTGCTTGTCTTTAAAAAAAATAACATAAAATTCAAGACAGCACTAT
>VYZR01107484.1:315-20030 GCA_013400675.1 Oxylabes madagascariensis | reverse complement strand
AGAAAAAGAAATTTAAAAAAAAATTAAAGAAGTGTTTAAGCATCAGGACTAAAATACAAATGCACGTTGACTTATAAAACAAGATTGTGGATTTGACCATGGAATTCCCTGGAAACATTTTACTTTTTTGCCCGGAGAGATTTCCTCATGGTGGATTTGCCCTTAGCAGAGGGTTTCACTTCCTTCCTCCCACCGGCTGCTGGTTTCTTGGAAGAGCTGCCACTGGAGGCTTTTTTGATGGCTGGGGCTGCTGGTTTGGCTTTCTTAGCGGGGGTTTTGACCTTGGGAGGGGGCTTTGCTTTGCTCCGGCGGGCGTTGGGGGTTTTCCTCGGCTTGGGTTTGGACTCTCTTCGCTTCATTGGAGGGGCCCTGCTCCGGGATTTGGGGGGTGGTCTCTTCTGCATCCTGTCAGGAAGAGACAGCACAGGAGCTCAGTGGAGGCACAAACGGTACCCAGAGCAGAGCTGCTGTCAGCAATTTGCATAAATGAAGCACATCTTTGCATCCCTGTCCTTTGCCAGCACATTCCATGAGCTAAATCCCAAAGAGCAAGAGCTCTTCTGGTATCTCTACACTGAGCACTTCCCATCCCCACAGAGCTGCCAGCGAGGCTTCCAACCCCTTTGTTAGGCAAATAAACATATAAATAATGACAGTGAATCAGTCAGCTGTCAGAACAATTAAAAGCTCTAAGCACTATCTCTCCTCTCTAAATGAGATTTTATTACTTAACAAACAAACACTCATATTATATAAGTCCAAATTCTGAGTGAGACAGGTCTTGTATCTGGCTACAGAGCTGCAAATAATTACTGTAGGGAAAAATTTTTTAAGGAAACAATAAATACCAAAAGTTCCATGTGAAACATCATACTTTCTAAAGCAGGAGACCTAAGGCAACACAAAGAATAAACACAGGCTCTGGCTCATCTGGATGACAAAAGAGGAAGGCTACAAATTACATAATGGGGGAGAGGTCAGTATCTCTGGAATAAGGAATAATTAGAAACTTCTGCCAATACCTGTGAGCAACAGCCCTGTGGATAGGTGACCACACCCAGAGACACACCTGAGCACTCTACAGCTGTGACAGACACTTATTTCATCCAAAGGAGCCCATTCATCTCTCATGCTGCCATACCTCTTCTTTGGTGGTGGCTCTTCCTCCTCAGACTCTTCCTCTTCAGATTCTTCTTCCTCCTCAGATTCCTCCTCTTCTTCCTCATCAGATTCCTCAGAATCCTCATCCTGCTGCTTCTCTGGATAGAGCACATCTGGGCTACAAGAGGGATCTGGTCAGAGCACGATTTGCTTCTAAGGATACAACTCCAGGGTAGGCAAGCCCTGGGTAACCCTGGCTCCCCTCTGGCACTGCAGCTTCCCCCTAAGGTTACAGCTTTAGCCTCATCCAGAAATACCCCCAGGAATTCTGTGATTGCTGCTGTCCCAAACCGAGGTCATTTAGTCTCTGCAATGGCAGAAGCATGACAGCCTGGGCATGCATCAGCCCTAAGTTGTCCCTTCTCCATTTATATCCCTCGTTGCTCCTTCCCTGCAAACCCAGGGAGAGAAACAACAAAGGGGCAGGATGACACTCCAACAGCTAAGAATGGGTGAAACTGTGGGGACTCATGTGTGCAATAAAGCGAGCTGGGGAGCAGGCACTTCAATGACTGTGCTCCTATTTGGCTCTTCCTGCGACACCAAGGCCTCATCCCTGGGCTCCACATGGCCCAGCACAATATCAGCTCACAGCAGGGGAAGAAAGGCTGGTTTAGACTCAGAGTAGCTAATCTAGGTCATCCTCCCTCCTCCCACCTCTCCTCCCTTAAGGAAGGAACAGCTGGGTCCTGCTCCTTAGGAGCACCCTGGTATGGAGAACCCACCCCACTCCCTGCTTTAGGTGAATTGGTTTTAGCACAGAACACTTAAATAGCCCAGCCTGCAACAAAAGCAGGACAACAGACTACCTGAGAATACCAAGCCTAGTATTCCTACTGCCCTTAAAAGCTTCCCTTGCTAATGAAGTCAGCTTTCTGTTCACCCAAGTAATGCCATTATCCAGAGCACAGGTGACAATGTGACAGTTCACCAGTGGTTAAACCCTCCACAACCTCCCTTTAAATAGGAGATTGGCTCATGAGCTTCAGCTCTGATACCTGAGCTGTGCAAAACTCCTGAACATCATTTTACAGACAAACTCTTTACCTGGGATAATAAGGGAAGCAAAGTTGAAAGGTTCCACTGAAGCCCTTCCCAGAAATTTGCTCCATCCAGCCATTCTTCTCACATTTCTGGAGTGTTCTCTTCAGTAAATGCACTGTGAAAAAGAAATCAGAGAAAGGTTGTGTTACTATTTTTATCTGCTTCTCTGATCTTACTGCTCTCTCCTGTGCCCTCTGAAATCAGAGCTGGAGTCAGGATGGGAAATCCTCTCAGTCAATATTCAAGCAAGATACAAGATATTGTTCCTGAGCACCTGGCAAGAGTGGCTTTAAACTCTCCAAAGGAAAGAGTTGAGAACAGTGCACATTTCTGATGTCATGATCATGGGATGCTCCTTCATAAATCATTTGACAGCACCATGTAACTACCTCTGTCCAAATTTAACCCAGCTCTCAGACTGTCCTCTAAAGTGTTTTAAAACAAGCCTTTTACCCTGGTTTTGATCTCCTCATGTTCTAAATGTTGTATGTGCTGCATCCTTCCCCATACTGTGGTTTATGTCTTGTTTTGTTTTTTAAAGGGTAAAATATTTTGTCTGGAAATACAACAAATGAACTTTTTATTCCAGTCTTTTATTCCAGACTTTGATTCCAGCCATTCCATTGTGTACTGTGTAAGAACTGAAACTCAAACTGTGCAAGTACAGGGGATCTTTGTCTCTGGCAAAGAGCTTGGGTTGTTTAGTCAGTTCAGAACCATTTTCAGCTTGAATTAGAGGGGCCATTTACATATTGAGCTCCCAGGGAAAAACAAGGTTCGCTCTCAAGCACGTTCCAAAGTTTTAATAACCACAAGGCTGATTTTACTCTGGGTGTCAAAGGTCAATAACAGCACGTAAAGGATTTGCCTCCAGTCAAGTCCAGTTCTGCGATGAGGCATAAACTGGGGAGGAGAGCAGAGCTCTGGCTCTGCAGTGTGCACCCGTCTGCTTTTCACATCTCACCACATCTTCCTCCGGTTGCTCTCAGAACAAAGCAGAGATCATCAAAATTCCTTTCATGTAACGGAAGGAGAAAGAAAACAACAGATTGCAAGCTGAGATTTCCTTATCGGCCTTGCAGGAGGGACAAGCACTGGAGGCTGGCTCAACACAGGCCCTAAGGACCAGGGACATTTCCAATGGTCCTGAGAATAAACCATGTGAGGGTTTAGGAAGCCTGGAGCCTCTTTTCCCTGCCCTGAGATTAAGAAGTCACACTCAACATCAATTTCTAATTGGCAGAAAGCCTGGGGGCAGGCCTTCTTCAGTCCTGGAACCTGTGCTGTGTGTCAGCAACCCTGCACCAAACAGCTGTGTTGATGCTGTGCTCCAGCTCCAGGTGAAGACTGTGGGGTCAGCAATCTCCTCTCTGCTCCTGAGGAATGGCACCAGCTCAGTGACACCACAGGAACAAACTGATCTATGTTCAGGTTTGAGCAGAGAGCGCAGTGAGCTCAGCCTGTCTCAACTGATCTCCAGCGTCAGCCAACTGCACCAGGGCTCAGCCCAAATAACCCACATAAGCCATCAGAAGATCTGCTTGAAAGCCTCTGCTCAGGCAAAAGTCAAACCAGACGTTAGTGTCACTCCTGGGAAAAACGACATGCAAAATCTCCCTTCCAAATAAAATACAATTGGCTTTTCTCCTTATTTGTTTGACCTTTTAAAAATCAGATGCGAAGTAGGACCTCAAACAAATCAGTAAGAGGAATGCTCATGAATGTTTTTAAAAAGTTAAACTACACAAGTTCTTTAAATGAAACGCAATAGGAACTGTATTGATGCCAAGCTATCCCTTTCAAAGCAGAGAGAGATTAAATCAACTTGGTGATTTAAGAACAATAAAGTACTTAAATACTATTCCCCCTTCTTGGCTGTAGACAAGAGAATCATGCATTCTGTCTCAGGAACTGGCCTTTGTCCTGCTTGAAAGGGACTAATGGGAATTAAACCACAGAGCATCTCTGCAGCACAAAGAGCTGAGCAGCTGCAGCTCCCTGCAAGCTCAACAGAGCAGTTTAAAGGTGCTGCACAGGCACATCTGCAGCTGCAGGACTCTGTCAGCATGCAGAATAGAAGCGGTACATGGATCAGTACTTTACCCTGGAAGTTGGAGTTGGTCCCTGGGTAATTTTCCAGGATATACTTCTTCAGAGCTGTGGTGGAGCAGGTCTTCGGTTCGTTCATGGCCACAATAGCAGACAGGATGGCATCTTCCATCAGAGTCCCACCCAGCAGGGGCTTCTCCCCTGATTTCTTCAGCTATTTTCCAAGGAGGAAGAGAAAAGCATCAAGACAAAATTCTCCCAAACCAGGTCAGGACAAGCTCCTCTGCACCAGGTGGGTCGGCGCTCCTGCATTAGCACAGATACGTTTAATATTAAAACACTGCACAGGGAATGTTGCTCTCCCAGCTGTAGGTGGGAGGGCAGGCCTAGTCAGTCAGCTGGCCTCGAGGGGCTTTATCAGCACACCTCACCCCAGCCCCCAAATACACTGCAAGGATGTGGCAGTCTAAGCGCCTATTGCTCAGGGGAGGAAAGAAAGCAAAATAAATCACATCTTCCTCCATCCCACGGACCAAATATACCCAAGAGACTTCCGTGGCACACACATGAGTAAAAGATGTCGCAGGCATCTGGGGTACCTGCTGCACTTCAGTGAGGGATAGAAAGGAAAGCTTACCCCACCAGCTCCCTACTGTGCTGGTGAGTCAGAGCTGAGCAGTGCATGCAGCATGCTCAGCAAGGGAACAGGGGTCTGCTCCTGAAACGGAGACCAAGAGGAGAACAAGAGTCCTACTGCTTCGTAGCTGGACAAGCGCTGAGCATGCCAGGCTGCTGAAGGAAGGGCTACCCAGTGAAACCAGGGGACGGGGTGCAGTAACTGACATCCAAGGCTTGTGGTCGACAAAGATGAACCCAGTCTCTGACCTGGAATGTCCCAGATGCTCCCTTCCCTGTGATCTGCTCTAACTGGCCCTTCTCTACAGCTCTCTGCAGGGCGTTCTTCAGCAGCTGGGGTCTGAAACACAGGAGGAGAAAGCTTTACTGACACACACTGACAGCTCCAAAAACAGAGAAACAGCGCTTTGCAGCGTGTGAGCAGAGCAGCACTTAGTGTCTGCCTATATGCAGACACTGTAAATGGAGACCTGTCAGCGAGGTTCGTTGCCTGGGCAGAACACGGCACCATGCTGGGAGCTGAGTGGCGGTGTGGGCTTGGTGTCACGGCACTGCCGGCAGCTCCAGACACGCAGCCCTGGCAAGGATCCACTCACCTTGAGCAGCACATTTGGACATGGTGGGCACTCAGTCAGCTCACAGGCAAACAAAGGGCTGACAAAACCCTGTTAAGAGGTGACACGCGGGGTTTTCCTAGCTTTGCTTCCCAAGCTTCAGCTTGCTCTGTACAGGTCAGCTTAAAGATTACTGTACATATGTGCTGGCTAAAGCATCCAGATCTAAGGGGGATGAGACCTCGAGGAGAGGCCTTCACATTCAGGCAGTAAAGGGGTGTGGGTGTGGTTAAGGTGTGCAGAGCAACATTGCTGGTGGTGTCAGGAACAAAGATGGGATGTGGAGGGACACAGGAAAAGGCACAGCTTTTCCTCAAGCTTTCCCACAGGCCCTGCAACGCAGAGCAGCACCTGGCTTAATACCACACTGAATCATCGTGAAGCGAGACAGAACCAGAGGAAGGCTGAGTTTCCCCAATCCTCTGCTTGCTAAAGCAACTCCAGCCCTTACCTTATATCTACTTTGAGTTTGGGGTAATACTGAGACACATATTTCTTGATCAGGCTGTAAGAAGCTTCCTTGGGCTCACACAGGCGGGTGAAGGCCAGCGGCAGGACATCCTCCAGCTTCACCTGCTGCTCTGCGCTCAGAGCCGAAGTGCTTTTCTGAAACACAGACTTTTATGCATCAGCAGGGCCTAAAACTCTGGGTTTCTGAACCAGCAATGCACATGTGGGGATAAGTGCTCCTGACACTGGCTGCTGAGCTGGAAACTTAGGTGCTGTAAGGCAGCTCTTTAACAACTTAAAACATTTTGCAGCTTAAGAGATATACAGCAAATCTGGCTGAATTTTCATAGGAGTTTTAGGAAAACTTTACAAATAAAAATTGCTGAGTATCTAACATCTGTATTTTTAATAATTTCCTTCCTCTTCCTGTAGACGTTTTTCTCTGCCACCCTTCAATGAGACAGAAGAAAAATCATAGAGTCACAGAATTATTCAGTCTGGAAAAGCCTTCCAAGATCATTGAGTCCAAATATTAACCCAGCACTGACACAGACCATGTCCCCAAGTGCCACATCTGCAGGTTTTTTGAAGACTTCTAGGGATGGTGACTCCCTGGATCCCCTGTACCAATGCTTTACAGCCCTTTCTGTGAAGAGGATGATACATGCTGACACGAAACTTAAAACTCATCGAAGACAGAACCTGTTTACACAAATCAAATCTTCCCCAAAATGAACAGCTTAACAGGAGTCCTTTTTTTAATTTTTTTTTTTTTTTTTTGAAATAACATAATAAAATCTTGATTGAAGCCAACGTTCCATTCTGAGTTTTCCTCCGCCCCTTTTGTTACTATGAGAGGGGATGATCAGGGAAAAAAGGTCTGCTCTTTATACAGAAAATGTGCTGAACTTCAGTGATTTGATGCTGAACAGCAGCTCTGCAAACAGTGCAATGGGTGAGGGAGCTGCTCCCCTGCCAGCCGAATTCATCCAAAACATTTGTTTTGCTGCAACGCAGAGAAAGTAACTGGGAACAAAGACACCCATATGCCGCAGAGAGAGGTGATGTGACAACAGGTATCAGCTGCCTGGCTCACACCTCTCCTGGAGCCAGTGAGCTCTGTTTAAAAAGTTCCACTGCAATTAGTTTCCTCCAGGGCCCTACACCAAGTGTGTGAACATTTCCTTCAGTTTCAGGGCTTTTGGATTCCCCAGGAGGCAAGAGATGAATACCAAGGTGTACCCGTCTAACTTCACCTGTCTAATCCCAAGGGATTGGCAATTCCAGCTAAACATTTTGTAACTGCAGCATTAGGAATCTGTTTCACACACTCAGCACGGCACGAAGTGGAGACCAGCAGTGCTGGAACCACAACTAACTGCGAAGCTCAAAAAACCATCCCCTTCACATTAGTCCCCAACAACACCCAGCATCAGAAGCTTTCTCCAGGAAGCTTTAGGATATTTTCTTCTCCCTCCCTCTGTCCTCACAGCTGATGGAAAAACATTCCCCACAGTCCTAAAGACTGGAGTCTTCCTTTTATCCACACAACAGGTAAAACACGCACAGCAGTAGCACAAAACTCTCTTCCAATACCTGAGAGGCATCTCTCTCTGCCTGGTAGAGACAGAGGAAGAGTTTTATGGTTATTCAGTTTTCTACCTCAAAACCAAAGCCTAGGGGGTTAACGTAAACATTTTAAACCTGAGATTTTGATCATTCGACTTGGGGTTAATTCCTCATAGTAGCTTTCTGATTCCGATAGCAGTGGGATGGGTGTTTTAATTGCTGCACTTGGGGAGCAAAAGCACAGCAAGGAGGAGAACACTGTGCTGAGGACATTGGGTAAGGTGCTTCAGTGCAATACATTCCACAGTGTTGTTTAAAATGATCCATCTTACCTTTCTGTCTCTGGCTTTTGGAACAGTTTTTCCTGCATTAGACACCACCACAAAGCTCCCAGAGGCACCCTTTCCTTTCACCTGGTTCAAGAGAAAGTCAGTTTCAGTCCTTAACAGAGTAACTCAGAATACTAACAACCTGAGAGGAACTCACTGACATCATGATGCAGATTTTGAATGCACTGTTACCCTGCCGTGGGTTTTTATGGCAGAGGCCTGATCTGAGCCCACTGAAACTTCAGTAAGATCAGAAACTGCAGCCAGACATCGGGACATACTCTGCTGTCCTGACCAGGAGATCCTGACAGATAACACAGGCATAAATTACAGAGTTAAAACCCACACTGCTGCAGTGTGACACTGCTGGACACACATGCTGCTGCAATGCTGTGTGACACAACACCCAGAAATGGCCAGGAATTGCACAGAAACCAAAGGTGCCAAGTATGCGACTGACACAACAGTGCTGAAATCCTGTCAGTGTCCAACAAAGCAGAGACCAAGGGTGATGAACCTCCGTGAGGGAGAACATGCTCATTCCACAGACCTTCTAATGGAGTTAAGAAATTCCTATGCAGTTCCAAGAATCATGGAATGGTTTTGGCTGGAAGGGATCTTAAAGACCACCCAGTTCTACCCCTGCCATGGACAGGGACATCTTCCACTGTCCCAGGGTGCTCCAAGCCCCGTCCAGTGTGGCCTTGAACACTTTCAGGGATCCAGGGGCAGCCGCAGCTTCTCTGGGCACCCGTTGCCAGGGCCTCCCCATCCTCACAGGGAAGGATCATTTTCCACTATCCCATCTAACCCTGTTCTCTGGCACTCTGAAGCCATTCTCCCTTGTCCTGTCGCTCCAAGCCCTTGGAAATAGTCCCTCTTCAGCAATGCCATCTCCAGTGCCACTCCACAAAGCAGCTCTTACCTGCCTAATGATTCCTCTCTCCAGCTCCCTTTTCAGTGCTTGCTTCAGGAGATATCCCCTCCTCTCCAGCTCCAGGGAAGGGTATTTGTGGATGATGTATTTCCGTATTGCAACAACTGAGGCACCACTCTTCTGAAAGCAGGCCTGAAACAGAAACAAACATTAGAAACCACCTACACTGGAATTATCCTGAGTGGGGTGGAAGAACAAAGATTGGACTGATGCACACAGGCTACCACAGGATGCCGGGGCTGGCCTTTTCCCCACTGTGAATCAAGTATAAAACATGACTCACAAAATACTTAACTTTCCCCTTCTGAGTCAATGAACCTAACACAAACAACACAAAAGCAGCACAGCAAGCACATACCTACTACTCCCCTGCTCTGAAGCACTCACACAGAATGGCTTAAAATACAAAACAGTCACTTTTTGGTAACGCTGCACAACTGATTTACTAACATTTTATTAATGCCAGACAGAGCAATCATTAAGTCAGAACAACCTGCCAATTGTTTTTCTTAAGAAGACAGAGGATTGACATCAGTAAATTAGTGAAACCTAAGGTGAAGTTCATCTTTTGAAGATACATGGAAAGGCCAATTTGCAGTTAAGGCTGGTGGAGTCCAGGCCTCCTCTGAGGGGACAGCAGCAGCACAGCTACAACAGCAGAGATCTCCTCTTACAATCAGGAGGGATAAAGTAAACCAAGACCACTATGGAATGCAGGTTTACAGTATCTCTGTCTGTCCTGAGTTAGAATAAGTTAATGCTAAAAGAAAGCACATGTATCAAATAGATGGATGAATCCAGGTAAATGAAGTTAAATGTGGCTAGGAGGCACAGCAAAAAAAATTATGACAGCAATCAACCAAGTTATGCCATCTTAGCTGTTCCTCATAATATAATTAGGGAGGGAAACAAATTCTAAACAAAGAAATCAGCTACAGGGCCTGTCATCATCCTCATGGACTCACATGCTAGCTCCATGGGCTTCCGGGCACAAGCACATCCATCTTACACACTCAGTTTTCTGCTAACACAGCACTGTCACCTGCACCTCAGCAAGCTGAAATTGTGTGTTTTAGGACATAAATTGAATAAAATCCACATTTGTGTCCTGCTTACCTTGATGGCCTCAGTTAAAATCGCATCCATTTTTGGCCGGGAGGTGGCTGCTATCTGAGTCTGCTTCTGTGCCCGAGCCAGCTGGCTGGCAGAGAGCGTGGCCCATGCAGGGATGGTCTTCTTCACCTTCTTCTCCTTCTCCTTAGACTGATCCTTCTCACTTAGGGAAAATACAGAGCAATAGTAAGAGAAGAGGCACTAAAACAAGCCAACAAGCAGGACAAGAATAAAAAAAAAAAGCCCAGAACATCTGACATTATTTAAATCTCTGTAACTTAAGAACTGTTTTGATATTTGTATTAGCAAAAAAAGGGCAACCTATAACTATTCAGCCTCACATGTTCGAGAACAGCAGCTCTATATGATCAGTAGCTTCTTCCTTAGTATCTTAAGGAGAGGCATCTTAAGGCACCCATTCTCCTTTTCTCTCTGTAGAGCCTGACTTCAGAATCCTACCCAAATCCCTGAATTCAGCGCCAAGCAAGCCTTACTCCTTTTTGGTTTCTTCTGAGGATTTTGTTTCCTCCTTCCCTTCACTCTCAGGTTCCTTTGGCTGTTCTGCTTCACTGGATGCAGCAGGCAGGGTTTCAGTCTCTTGTTCCTCTCCAACAGAAGCAGATTCCTCAGAGGTGACTTCTGCATCTAGAAAATGTGAAAAAGCATCAAGTCACTGTCCAAAACCAGCTTTTGTTCTTTAGGAAGGTAGAGGGGAAAAAAGCTAAACTTAAGAACACACCCCACTAATTACTTCCCACCAATTTATTTTCACTAACTTAAATGTGTTATTTAAAAGCAATTTAAAAAGTGAAGAAAAGTATTGAAAGAGCTTCAATAAAGGTGCAATCAGCCCCCAAATGCCAGAATACCTGCAAGCAATATCATGTAACATTTTCACAATTAACCAGTTTCAACAGTGTTTTCCTCTTAACTCCACAAGTTGCTGTTGCAGACAGACCTGGGATTCTAAGAAGTAGCTTTGCTTATGACCCAATTGTTTTCAAACACAAAAGCACCTGAAGGATAATTACAATTCCATCACATTTTCCCAGACTTGGCAAAGCTTTAGGTGGCATGTGCATTGGCAAGAGCACTTGTATATCAGAAGGATCATATCCAGTCAGAAATCAACTTACCAAGGAAATAAAAAATACATAAAAGTATATTTAGCTTAAAACAGGCCTTAGAGATCGGGCTGCCTACTAGATAAAATGCATATAAACTGAAATTCCACACTCTTTGGATAAATAACTGCCCACCAACACTGCCCTGTGCAGCTTAAGCATTTCTGATACATTCTTGTGCAGTTTTCCCATGGAGGCATTTAAAATACACAGTGAATAACAAGTCAGTTTTGTAGGTAGTTTTTTTTATTTGTAACACCAAAGAGGACAAAGAGTGAAGCCAATTGACTGTAGTAGTGAAATGACATATTCTGGGACACTGAGGCCAAGCTGCTAAGACCAGCCACGTTAATATCAGGCTAGATTGCACGACACATTGTAAAACATTTTTGCTAAGAAAAATAGAGAAAAAAAATTGAATACTCTCTTTTTCCATTCATTAACTCCACCTTTTGATCTCAAACCATCTTTCTGACACTACTGAAATTTCATAATTTCTTTACCCTAAAGGATGTGCAAACTTAAAAGGGGCAATATTTAGCCATATTTTCACGTCTGGAGCGACACATGGTATTAAAGACAAAACAAGTGGGCTCAGACTGTGTCTGCAAAACACAAATCCTGGAAAAGCCTGGGACAGGGAGCCAAACATTAATAAAATTTTCATCCTGGCTGTAGGGTTTTCCAGGAGTTTCAGAGTCAGCCTATGTTTGGATATACATTAACCCCCTCTAGAACTATGACTGTACCTGCTTTGACCTCTTCCCCTTCGGCAGGTTTGCTTTTGGGAGGAGTTTCCCGGGAAGAAGCATTCACCGAGCGACGGATTGGCATTGTCTCGTCTTCCACTTTCTACAAAAAGCATGTGAAAATCAGCACAGATGCTGGAAAGAATCTGAAAGTTTTGAAATGGGATTAAAGCAAATCAAAGCAGCATAGGTAGAAATATTGTGGTTTGGATTTTCTAGGATGTTAAAAGACAGTAGCCCTCAAACCAGCTTCTTCAAAGCATACCAGGAGAGGATAATTGCACATTTTACAGTTATAAAAGAAATAATTTCAATTCCAAATTAAATGAGATGAGCATTTGAGGATTTTGACAGACATATCATCTCAGGGAAAGTAGGGAAGGGGAAGGAAGCAGAGTTTGTTAGACTCCCAGCCGAGTTTTCTAGAAGCAGGGGAGAAAGAGTACTGAGTAACCTTGAGCAGGACTGGAAGTCAAGGACTGATCCAAGGGCAAGCTTGGAGAAAGGGCCAGCCCCTACCTCACTCAACTTGTCCGTGTGGATCAGCTGAGCTCCCGTTAAGAGTGGAAGCGCCTTATGATGCACGGGTTCAGCTTCAGACAGATCAGTCGACATTTAAAATTAATTTCTAGCCCCAAGTGCAGGTAACTGTGGAGCCCCAGGTTTTAACCCCAAGGACTTTTCCTAATGGTTTTCACAGTGCAGTGAGAAGTCAACCTAAAGTACAGAAAAGATGTGGTGTGAAAATTAACAAAACCAAAACATCTACATCCACGTATCTATCAAATTAAAGATTAAAAAGAAAAGCCTAAATGACTTAATGACTAACACAACTGACAAGCAACACTTGCATTCAACAAAGGTGCTAAAACATGTATGCAAACTGGTGAGCTATGAGAGGAGCAGAAATGGGAAAGGTGCAAGCCAGATGTGCTCCATTTCAAGATGGCTGAAAGATAAAAAGGCTCTTTAAGTTAACGGTAAGCAATGATGAGAAGCAGCCATGGCACTGTGCCCTGAGTGAGGGAACTGGTCACTCAGTGACTGTGGGTAAAAGTAGGAGCTGGCACATGGAGCTAAGGAATTACACCATTACATCTGTCAGGCAGAAGATACAAGCATTGGGAACCCAAGCCATGCCCCCTCAAACTAAACCCCATGCAATTGAAAGAAATGAAGGAATCTTTTGACAAAGAAATGACTATCAGAAGAGCAGTCTCCATGCCCTCTACCAGAAAATATAAGCTTGCCAAAGCTCTGCTCCAAACACATGCACTGTCATGGATAACAAATGAGTTAAGCTTAGTTTAACCTTCATCAAGTCTCATGCCCTACTATTATTATGCTTTTACAGCCTTTCTTACCTGCTGCCCATTTGCCTGCACTGGCCTGTCCTAAGGAGAGGGGCTCCACTAATTCCATCACAAAACCGGGATTTATTGGCTTGTTCACTTCCTCACTCAGCATTCCGTTAAAAAACCTCAGAAGCAAAGTCTCACCTCCACCAAACCACGGCTGGACCTGTCCCAACTGCATCCAAAGATAAGCTCCAGCCTGCCCTCCTCCCTTCCTGACAGAGAAACAGCCAAATGCCCTGTTTTCACCTACTCCGTGTGTCTCCTTTTGCTCTGAAGGCAGGCAGTCGCCATAAACTTTCTCTTTCAATAGGTATTTGAAGCCTGAGTGTTTGCCTCTTGAACAGACCCAGTATCAGTTCCAGCCCTATTTTCAAGCTGACTTTCACCACAGTTTCAGCACTGCTCTCCCCATTACAGGAGTGGATGCTCTGTACCACACCAACACCACTTCTAGTACACCCAAAAATACAATCCTGTCATTACACAGCAGAGGGGATGCCTAATCAGTCAGAGACACTTCTGACAGGAACTGAACAGACACTCTGAAAACCCACAGGGAACGGGTCCTGCCTCAGCACCAGGGAAAGCAAAGCCCAAGGGCACTGCATGTTTTCTTCTGAGGCAAAACAGAAAGATCAAAACACACCACATGCCAACAAACAAAAAAATTAGATGAATGAAGCTTTCTTGTGAAATGTCAGGATGTGAAAATATACTAAATGCCAACTAGAATATACAGAATATAGCACAGCACTTAAAAAATTTGACCTGTTTTAAGCGACCTTCCTTCCTCTAGTGTGGAAGGTGAAAGGAAAAAAAATGAAAATTTTCACCAGGCTTCAGCTCAATATCCAGTGTTTTTTCTAGCAAGCAGAGTCTAAAGCCCTTTAAGAAAATGCCAGACTTTTGAAGGGAGTCCTAAAATAACCAACTACAGATTTCCCCCTCAGGGAAATCAGTTGGGGACTACAAAAGACACATTCCCTGGGATTAAACACACACACGCACCACACTGTGGCTGACACGGTCCAGGGGTTTAATTATTTTTAAACTATGTGACCTGCATGACACATGAGGGAAAACAGTACTCCCAACTTTGACTTAAAATTCCCCAAGTTCTGAAAACCCTTTTGGTTAGATCAGCGCATAAAGCACTGGAGTATTTTTGCTCTCAAGAGTACAACTTAACACAGCACAATTCCTCGCTTCTGTGCCTGCAATACATGCAAAAAAGCTGGTATCTAGCAGAAATTCAGGCTTGTTGATTCCCTCTGCATTCCCAGGCATGGATCATCTCCTGCTCAAAAGGCCCAGGGAATCAAAGGGGCAGGAGGACAATCTCCTCCTGACTGCAAAGCACTGATCTCCAGGGGCAAGGTCAGAAGCCCCACCTCGTGAGAGCATCCTCACAGGGACTGCGCCTGCTCAGCCCATTTCTTTCCACAGGGGCATCAAAAGTGGTTTTCTGAGGCACAAACAGGCCTGAATTCAGTTCCTCAAATAGATAAAGCAAAAAAAGAGAAAGTTTTGCAACGACAATGCAGAAAACCTCATTCCCCTCTCCAAATAAAACACATCCGTGTAAAGGAGAAATCAAGTCACCCAAACCAACTGTTACCTGGACATGCTATTTCAAAAGACAATTTTAAACGGGAACCACAGCTACAATCACAATCATCACTCAATAAAAAAACGAAGGTTAACAACTGTGTTTTATATTTACACAAACATCAAACAAATACTGTGCCTTGAAAGGGGATAGAGGCCACCAGCTGAGGATGCAGTTTTCAAGGTGGTTGTTGGGTGATTTTAATGAACGTTTAAATCTGATCAGCTGTCAGAAAAATATAATCACATCAGCAGTGAAAACAGCATCAGGATACTAACCTTCACCAAAGTACAGAAAGTCACTCCTCACAGAGTTACATCCCTTTTTCTACAGGAAAACTGCAGGTTCACAGGCTCCCAGACTATCATAAACTAGTTATTCCAAAGCAGGTAATCCAGCAAGGAGCTGATAAGCAACAAACCCCCTCAGACTTCTAGATTTGTAGATGAGCAGAAATGTGTCCACTCACCCAGCTCATGGAGTAGCTGCTAATGGAAGATCCAAAGGTACACAGAGATTTTCAGGAACTACTCGGAACCACCTACAGCAGTTTCCTCCTAACTATCACATCATTAGGAATAAATAAAGGCAGACTTCAGGTGAGACACATATTTGATAATATTTCCAAAGTGTAAAGTCCCTCTACTAAGGTAAGAGACACAAGAATGTTAAAAAAAAAAAATTGTCTGAGTTCTTGAATTTCTGCTGGCCTTAAGATTCTTCAATTTATCTCAGCCTTCATTCTCCTTTGAGAGAAAATGCTTCAGGATAAATTAGGTTTTGAATGTGTCAATCCAAGTGTCAGGCTGGCAGAAACTCCAACTCACAGGGACTCAGGGTAGGGTGAGCAGGCTGAAAACAAATCTGCAATGGAAAAATGAGGAAGTGTATCCAACCCTGGGCCAATGGAGTGTCCCCTTACTGTCACACGACACCTGTGGGTGATTGTTGTACTTAGATGTGACTGGGTACAAAGTACACGACACCAGCCTAGAAATGAGGCCAAAAAGGCCTAAAAAAAGGTTTTATGCACTTGCAGGTTAGAGGGCAGGGGTACAAATCCAACAACCTGACAAGTGATGCAAGCAAGAACAGCTGTTTGTCATCAGAAAGCCTTAAAAAGCAAAGTAAAACTGGGTTTAAAAAACAGGCTATTGATTACTGACAATTATTTACTCCTCTATAATGCACGAAACTATTTAAATTACTTGAAAACTGCAGAAAAAAGCACAGGAAATGTTAATAGTTCTGCAAATCCAAACCAAACATGCCAAAACTCATCACCTTCTAAACTGCAAGCTGCACAATTCTTTCAAGGCTTTGTTTCTGGAAATCCTCAAAGCTGTTCCCTAAAAACACAGCCCAGGTAGCAGATACTTTGTCAAACCCTCAGTATCTACATGGTCACAGTATATCATCCAGCAACATCTCAGATACAAATGTATCTGTCAGGAGCTCTCAGCTGGTGCCGTCACTGCCTGCCCTCTGAGGTGTTCCAGCACTCTGCCTTTGGCATTCATGGAGCCGCCTGTGGTCTTGGCTAAATCTGCCCAGGAGTACTTAGTCATTTAAACCAGCCTAAAGTCCTGCAGATTAAGAAAATATGTTACTGAATAAAGAATACAAAGTTAGTTCCAACTTCTGATCCTTATTTGTCAACCCACTTGGAAACTCATTTGAATGTGGCTCAGCACAGCTGGCATTCCCATTACTCCTGCTGCATTCAACAAGTTTTGTCCTGATCCTTAGGGCCACCACTTCCCAGGCGTCCCAGCTCCCTGGAATTTCCCCCTGATTCAGCTCCAAGGTCTGCATTTGCAGCTCGCCTGTGGTGGAGGCTCCCAGGGCTCTGTTCCAGGCTACCTGAGCCCTGTGCACTGCAGGCTGCACAAAGCAGCTTGTTTCAATTAACCAGGAGCAGTGGTCCAGCACACATCACAGAGCTCCCCACTTGCCAGGCAGCACATTCCTCAGCCTCTGTTACAGCATCCATTTCCATCCACTCCTTTCCTGGATGGGGTTATGGGGTAACAACAAACCTCATGTACTTTAGGGTTCAGGGGAGCACAGCAAAAATCCTTCACACTTCTAGCATCCAACCGCAGGAATTCCAACACTCAGAGACCCAAAGGAGGGCTTTTTTTAAGCCTAAAGATATATTTTCATTTAAAAATATTTTTGTTCAGTATTGAATTTGAGCCTCTGACTCCAAATGCCATTAATGCAACCCAACTTACACCTTGCCTGTCCTGATTTTTACAGTGCACAGCCAAAATCAAACCCCGCCCTTCTGCACACACAGATGCTGCTTTCGCTGGGAAAAAAAAAAAAAAAAAAGGCGGCGGCACATTACTACAGTGGGGCTGATGCTCCTGCCCAGGGCTGAGCTCAGCACTTGTCTCTGTTAGGGTCCAACACCAGCAACCCCAAGCTAGCTCAATCCCCATATCTGCTTATTAAAACAGAAGTAACCACCCATGCCTCACCTCCACTGTTCTCCACACAAAGAACACCAGCTCAACAGAAAACCACTACAGGTTTCTGATTCTCTCTCCATCGATCTCTGACCTGCATAGAAGGCAGTAAGAACAGATCGTTTCCCTTGCCTTATTATTTTCCATTCCTACACCCAGGAGTTTTTCCTCATGTCCCCAAACAGCCACTTAAATTACACCACCATCATACCTAAAACTCACAGAAACTTTAGCCAAGGGATTCATAAGAAGCAGAATTTCTGTCTGCACATCTGTCTCAAAATAATTATCTCCACACTGATGTTCAGGATCCTGATGGTGACAAGCTCTGAGGAACAACAGTTTTGAACAGCTTTTGGCTAGAATGGCCCTTGATCCAAATTCTCCACACTCTGTCTATGCCGTATGGCCACTGAGGGATGAAATCACCCCCATTAGAGTGCACAGAGTTCAGCTTTTAGTTTAAAACAAGGTCAGGTCACAAAATTAAAACAACTCCAACATGAAAATCCCCTGCAGAAAGTTTTCATAGCCTTGGATAAAATATCTTAATTCAGGATCCAACTTCATGAATTTTGAAAAACTGCTGACACCTGAATGAAAATTTAGGCTGCAAGTGTTACAAACCAAGGTTTGAACCCTTTACAGGCCATCTTCTCCTTGCCTAGATAGATTAAATTTAAAACCACCGTATAAACCCTCCTCCCAACTACTACTTATTCAGCTATCACTTATTATTCTACAGACAAAACTATACATGATAAAAGCCATTATTTCATTGCAGTCTGTAAGAAATCTGCCCACACCTCCCATTATAGTCCATCAATGTAACACTATTATTCCCTCTCACAGAAGTTTAAATCCTCAGAGGACCCCAGGTCACTTGTAACAAAATGCTGCCAAAAGATTTACATGTCATTTTCTGCTGAAAGGGAAAAAAACACAGGAAAAGATATTCTGAAGACAAAAACAATTCAAAGAGCTTCTGCCTGATGAATGTGAATGATGAATTGAGAAGATCATTAATTAGCAAGCTCACACAGGTAAACGAGAGAAAGTTCCAAAAGCCACTTTTTTTCAAGGTATTTATACCACGTTCTTCCCCCAACAGGAATTATGTGGGGTTTTTTGTTGTTGTTTGTTTGTTTGTTTGTTTGTTTTCTCCACTTATTTCTGATTTCTAAGGATCTCCCACTCTATCCAACAATTTTTTGAAGTCTCACCTGAGGAAGGTCTGTGCTCTCCTGCCCAGTCCATCAAACACCTCCATTCTTGAACTGAACTCACCTCCCTCTCCTCTCACTGCTCTCATGGAGAAGGGATGCTGTTTACAAACACAAGCACTTCTGAACCTTTCCCGCCTCAATGGGAGCTGCTTGCCAAAGACTGCTGGCCAACTCTTTCTCGAAGATGCTAAAAATACTATTTATGGTCAAAGCAAACAAGAGTCACGTGCTGGGAAATCAGAGTGCAACACTTAATAGATAGATAAGAACTGGGAAGTGACACACTTGCTAACCCAGAAATAATTCAGTAGGGCTGCTAAGAAGTGACAAATACCCGAGTATCTGAGAAATACCACAGCTACAAACAAATTATCCAAACTATCAGTCTCTGCTACACTGTATAGAGGAGCAAACACACCCACAATCCCACATTATCCAACTTTTCTTTGGCAGCACAGGCTGAGCAGTTCCCCAGTGATTTGCAGACACTGGTTAGTGGGAAAACAGTTAAAATACACGTGGGAAGGATTTATTCTGAACGGTGCTCCCAGTCTGGAGATGTCCTCAAGTGGAGCAGGTAAGGTGCTGGGGCCCCCTGGCCTGGCAAGAGCCACCCCAGAAGCTGCTCCTTCTCTCCTTAAATCTTTGCGATGTTTTACCCAAAAACACCCCACAGCCTAGAGCGGCGAGAAGGATAACGACACAGGAAGCCTGCCTAGAATAGCCCCATTCCAGACTGGAATTTAACAGCCTTCTCTATATCAGATCTCTCTCTCTCTCTCTATATATATATCTCTATATATTCTCAGAATCAGTGCACTACGGGGAGGAGGGTGATTAACATTCCTTAAGCGGTCTGTGAGCACCTGGGCGAAGGGAGGCTCTCGGAAGTGCCTGGGAGCCTCACACGTTCGTCTGTATCCATCGCTATCAGCGCCGAGGGGGATTAGGGACCTCTGTTAGGAAACGGAGCCACATCGGAGCCAGACTGAGGTTCCCCTCGAGTGGTGGCACTTCTCGGGCGCTGAGGAAGTGAGTTAGTGCAGGCAAAGCCCCAGGCAACCGCACAGCCAAGCAGCCGAAAGGCGGGAAGGCCGCGGCGGAGCCAAGGCGCTCCCGAAGTTTATAAATAGCGATTATTTATTGTGTCGCGGCCCTGTCAGCCCCTTCCGCCTCTGACCTTCCCCGGGGCTCGCCCTGTGTCGGCGGGACGGGAGAGGTGTGTTTGAGCCCCGCAGTTCCTTTGTGAGGGCCCAGGGGCCCGCACCCCGCC